>PVKN010019807.1:0-16203 GCA_004027915.1 Capromys pilorides | reverse complement strand
TTCTGCCACAGTGCTCCACGCCTACTCGGCCATGCTTCCGTGGCACCAGGGAGTCAGAAAAGAACGAGATGTGTGCGCAGCACAGAGCCAGAAATGCCGTCCTGCACTATCAGGCTTGTCTTGTTCAGGAAAACTGGCGTCTTGGCTGAAGGTCATGTCTTAAACCGAATAAAATTACAACTTGACTTTCTCAAAAAGCAAGCCAAGACATTGGCCAGGATTCCAGCAGGGGTTTTGGAGAGCCACATGGTAGGAATTCAAGGTCCTGCCTGGAAACCCCTGCTGCTCCCCCTACAGGTCAGGGGCATCTCCTTCTCTAAGGCTCCTTGGGAAGAAAAATACAACACTTAGTCTATAACAAAGACCCTGAAGTGGCATCTTCTCCAGCAAATCCTACCTGGATCTTCCTTTTTCATTCTTCAGCAGCTGGCTTTGCCCATAAAAGTGTAGGATACATCAAAGAATGGGCCCTGCCTATCTTGCAGCATAGGAAAATGAGCTCAGTCATTAAGGGTCATCTACACAAGTGGGGGACATCAACCGAGAACTGAAGAGGGCATCAAAGGCAAGACACACACCAAGGCCACATTGTGTCGGAAGGACAGGTAGACCCCTTCCGTTTTGGTAGACCCACTTCCCTTCTGTGGCCATCGCTGGAGTTGCAGCGGCCAAAATGATGTTTAATCCTTTTGTGACTTCGGACCAAAGCAAAAACCATAAAAAGCATTTCAGTGTGCCTTCCCACATTCACAGGAAAATTATGTCTTCCCCTCTAACCAAAGAGCTGAGACAGAAATACAAGGTTTGCTCTATGCCCATCTGAAAGGATGATGAAGTTCAGGTTGGGCGAGGACACGGTAAAGATCAGCAGGTCGGCAAAGTAGTCCAGGTTTACAGGAAGAAGGACGCCATCTACAGCGAATGGCTGCAGCAGGGAAAAGCCAAGGGCACAGGCGTCCACATGGGCATTCACCCCAGTAAGGTGACCATCACCAGGCTAAAACTAGACAAAGACTGCCGAAAGATCCTGGGGTGGAAAGCCAAGTTTCGCCAAGTAGGAAAGGAAGAGGGCAAACGCAAGGAAGAAAACGACTGAGAAGATGCAGGAATAAAGAACTGCTGTGTGCAACTTTTAATTAAAAACTGCCAAAATGAAAAGAAAGAGAAGGACAGGCCAGTAGCCCTCACCCCCTGCCCTGCAGCAGAGGCAACGTGAGCATAGACAAGAGAGCTGCACCATTCAAGTCTCAAAAAGCAACAGCACATGCACGTTCCAAAGAGGATGAAGAAGTCCCTGCTACCTGAGCAAAGATGCCCTTTATTGAACTGGTTAGCTGTCCAGGAACTCAAGGGAGCCACGGCACCAGATGGGGCAGTTGTGGCTCACCCCAGGTTAGGGGTGCTCCTGAGATCTCACAGCCACATGTGGCACGTCTCCTCTGAGGGCCTCAAGGCGAGAAGTCCTGCTCCAGCAAGGCCTGTCCTACACCCATCTTCTCAGCCATCGGGGATTTGAGTTTTGTGGCTTTCTGCACAGTGGCTCCCAGCGCCACGTGCAGGGGGCCCCTGATCTAGAAGGAAGAGGGAGTTTTTCAATAGCTCTGCAGGCATGGACTTCAGGGTCCTGCATGCTCAGTGACATGAGTCCCCAGGAGCAGGTCCCAGAGCAGCCATCAGCCATCACAGAAGGGCAGGACACCAATCAGGGCTCAGGGTCATTCCCCAAGAAACCCACAGGTAGCACCATAGGAAAGCCAGCATTCCCCAGGTGTGCGGAGAACAGCGAGTTAAATGATGTCAAACTTTCCCAGAGGAGAAAAGAGCTTCGTTTTTAGTTGTCATTTCTTAACGTGAGTTCTATGAGGTAACAATCTCCCTAAGGACATGTACAAGGATTAAAACACGAAGGTCAAGACAAGGAAGAAGGCCTGGGGAGATAGCTCAGCGGTCTAAGGGCCCAGCTGGCAGTGCAAGGACAAGGTTCCATCCTCAGTACCACATGCCATGCCAGCCCCTCACCATCATGGCCACTGAAACCTGGCATAGTCACGGCGCACGCCTGTAATCCCAGCACTGGGGAGGCTGGGACAGGAAGACCATGAGTCCAAGCTGCATGGTGAGACCTGTAACCAATCAATCAATCAATCAATCAATCGATGGAAGAAAAGCAGGTGAGAAGGCTGGCCAGAGGGAAAAGTAGAGGGGCAGAGTCTGCTGGTAAAGGGCGGCTGGGCTTCTGTAATGCTGGAACTCCTGGAGAACACGGAGCATGGGGCTGCCTGCACACCGTGAGCTCCTTGAGGCCACTCACCTCGAGGCCTCTCATCCCCCACTTTCCAGAAAGCGCAGAGGCCCCCCTGCCCAGGGCCACTTCATGAACAGGAGCGTGACGCCCCCTCTGCTGAATCTGTGGACTCAACCCACCACCGCCAAGCCAATGGGACCTCCAGGTTCCTCACCAGCTCCGATCATGCTGAGAACAGCATGACTGAGCCGAGCAGTCCCGGCTCACTCCAGCTCCCACGTAAAACTGTGCCTGCTTGGCAAGTGCAAGGACCCATGTTCAATCCTCAGTACCAGTGCAGTGCTGACCCCAGAACCTGAGGGACGCCATGTTGACCACCCAGTACCAGGCACGGCAGCACATGCCTGCAACCTCAGTGCTGGGGAGGCTGAGACAACAGGGTCACTACAAGCTGAGCTACACAGCAAGACCCTGTGATAAATAAATAAATAAATAAATAAATAAATAAATAAATAAATAAATAAAAAGAAAGAAAAGAATCTAGTATCATGGCCCAGAACCACGGTCTCACCAGGCTGCAGAAACCACACACTATTTTCTCAATAATTTTGTGGTGCTGCTCTGGCCATCGATGCACATGTGTGGGCAGTTTGTCTCTTACCCCACAGATATGCCCATAAGGACAGACATGAGTTTATGAGGAAAATTAGTCTCTGCCCAATAAATAAGGAAGTGGAATTAAGGACGTCTCCAGCTCCTTCACAGAGTCGCCTTCCCTTGCTAGACAGGGCTTAACCAGCACCTGCACAGGTGGGGGAGGTTTCTCCTCTGGGTGCAGAGCTGGAGGAGTTGGGGGCTCAGGCTGGTCCTGCACGGCTGTGAGCTCCAAGCCTGAGCTTGGCTCCTCTTCACCCCTTGGGGGCCCATTCTAGCCAAAGGCCTAGAGGACTGTGGGCCTGCACGTGGCCTGGGTTCCTGGCCTTCACTCCCAGAGACCCCTGGGCCTGCAGGCCCTGCTACTGCCTCTTGAGCTCAGCAGGTATCCGTGGTGAGCAGCAGCTGAAGTTTCTCTTGAGTTAACCGGAGCACCGGGTTCAGGACTTGTCAGTCACGCTGTGCCTCATTTGCTATTGGCCAGAATACTTTGTTCATCTCCTGCCCTGTCAGGCTCTGCAACAAACTGTACATTTAGGCTGGGCCACATTCGAGCCCTTTTATGGCCGATCGATGGCCTGGGTCTATGTTGGTGTTGGGAATCAACTTTCCCATCTGTAGAGGTTTGAAATCTGCAGCTATGTGTGGACAGCTAGTGTCACAGCAACAGCTCTGCATCTGTGGGACCAAACTCCGTATCCCTCAGGGTGCACTAGGGGAACAGCTTTAATACAAAATGTATAGATGATTATTTAAAGGTTTCACTGGGGGGTTCACAATGGCCACCTGTGGTCTCAGGAAAGAAGAGTGGGCCTCTGCATGCATCAGAGAAAGCATACATCTGCATAGCTGGGGGATCCTGCCAAGGGCTCGGAGCCCCTGCAGAGCCGCGTGTGAGTCCCCGACACAAGGCTGAAGGGTCTGTGTTGAAGGTCAAAGGGACTGCACAAGCAGCCCCAAGGAACCAGAGACCAATGTCTAATGGCAGCGTGAAGGCAAGGGATCCTCCCCAAATACACAGGGCAAGGACCTCCCCCTTCCTCTCCTTGTTCTGTCCAGGCTGCAAGCCCACAGGTGGAGCAGGTCCTGCTAGTCAAGGGTCTCAGAGCCTCTCAGTGCAGAGACAGGGGCCACCTTGACTTGCAAAGAGACGCACCAGATCCTGGGACCTTATGCAGAGCCTGGTCCTCCTCTCCTTTGTGGCCATGGGGTGGGTGCGATCTTTGATTCTCCAGTGTCTCTCTGTTACTTTTCTCCCATTGCTGGAACAGACACCCTAAATTAAGGAAAACAAAGGTTTATTTAGCTCACAGTCAGTGGAGGTTTCAGTCCATACTCAGCTGGCTCCAGGGCAGAGAGGCACAGGGCAGAGTGCAGATGTTCATGGTGGTGGAAAATAGCAAGGGGGGTGGGAGGGCAGCAGCTGCTGGCTGCTGACCAGCCTCTCCCTCCTTGCACTGTAATACAGAGTCTCTGCCCCTGGGCTGGCATGGCGCTCTCACCCAAAGTCCCAGCACTGGATCACGAATCAGTCACAGACTCCAGAAGCCACTCCGTGACTACATGAAGCTTGGGGGGTGGGCACCATCTGTAGCAACCAAGGAGAAGACTGACCTCCCCACCCCAGAACATCTGCTGCTGATGGGGCGTGCTCTGCACCTCCACTCACTGGGGAGCACCCCACCCATTCTCAGGGGCCAGGGCAGTCAGATAGGTGGATGGTGGGGTTGCAGCTCCCCTGCCCAGGCACCGACGGGCTGAGGACCTGGAGGTGGCAGCGTCCCTGTGGGCACTGGTCAGGCAGCAGTGCGGACCTGACCGGCACCCAGGGAGTGATCCCTGTCCAGGGACAGGCGCAGGAAGGGAATGGTCCTCAGTGTCCAGCGGTGGGCAATCCCAGCAACCAATACCAGAGCCTGGCATCTTCCAGCCTGTGCTGGGAGACCTAGGATCCCATGATGTACTGCGGAGGCATAGTAATGAAAACAAAAATTTTAAAAAGGGACCCCGAGAGCTGGTGGGCAGGCTCCAGGCTTGTGGGAAGTGTCCCTCTTGATGGCTCCTGGCCCACAGAGCCCTGAGCATCTCCAGAACACCTCAACGGACAGGGACCGGGTTCGTGATCCAAGCACCGTGTGGGGTGCACCACCCGCATCACTGCCGGCACCAGCCCTCGTGTTTCAAGCATCTCTCTGCATTTTCCCCACTTACTTTTCACAGCTACATTTGGGATAAGCAGACGGCCATTTCCTCTTTTAAGAGGCCCACGGATGGGAAGCTTAGGGAGGCTGACGGACCTCCCTGAGGCTGTAGGCTTAGGCCTCAGGCAGAACACTCCCAGGCACTGACCTCCAGCCAAGGTTGGACACCCCACCAGCACACCTGCAAGCAGCCAACTGATATGTGCCTAAAGGATTCATTCATGAACCAAGCGAGATGCTCATTCGCCTGCCCAACTTCTGTCCTTCCATCCATCCACCCACCTGTCCCTCCTCCTTACACCCAGCCACCCATGCTCCATACTCCTGTGTTGATTCCATTGGATGCTGCATGATGCGACTCCACTTATCCCTCCAGGGACGCTCCACGCGCCTCCCTGCTGTGCAGGCCCAGCCCCACGCACATCTCCTCCTGCCGCACTTCTGCTTTCTGAGCCACCCACATCTGCTTCTGTCCCCCGCCACCCACCGCTCTGTGTCTGCTCCAGCTGTTTCTGTACTGCTGCTGCTGCTCTCTGTTCTCCATTTAAATGAGGGCAAGGTCTAGGGGAGCCCTCCTCTTGCACACTCAGGACGTCCTCAGAGTGCAGTGGCTTCTCCACATACTTCTGGCACCTGGCAGCCCTGTAGGTCCCCAGGGCACCCTGTACTAGGCACAATCCCACACACACCCTTCCAGGCCACTGTAGGACTCTGTCTTCCACATTCACTCATTTCCCGTCTCTGAGCACAGCATCTTGCTCAGGGTAGAAATTCACAAGTTTAATTAAACAAGGAGCTAATTTATTAGTAATCATAAAGAAGCTCTTAAAATAGTCTATCACTTAGAATGACATAGACACCTGGTGACAATGTCTCAAAGCAGGAGGCCAAGCCAGAGAGCCCTCCAGGGCCACTTCCTTGCTGGTGAGCCTCAGAACAACACCCTTGTGTGCAGGTGCAAAGTGGGCACGTGGTGCCCACCTTCTCAGGATACGTGGATTACACTGTGTATGAAATTTTAGCGATAGTCCAACCATTCGTAATTCTGATGGCTAACCATAATTTTTTCTTAACATTTTTTAGGTTGAATTTTTCTTGCATCCCTTCTTTTCCGTTTTTATCATTTATTTATTATGCATTTTAGAAATAAACATGCTGCACTGCAATCTGTGCAAGGCTAAGGCCCACAGGTCAGTGACAGGAAGAGAGATGAGATCCACACCGGCAGGGGCCCGCCTGTCCCAAGAGGGACACAGGTGGCGCACACAGAGCCCTTGACCCCCAGGGCCTCACAGAATGCAGGAATCCTACAGCAGGCATCGCAGGGCAGAAGGCAGGGCTCTGGGGGTTTGCTGACCAGAGCAAGTGATCAGGGGCCAAGGAAAGAGGGGCATGGGGGCAGGGAGGGGCAGGAGGCTGCAGTTCCTCTGGAGAACAGTTTCATAGGGCTGGGAAGGCCCTGCAGAGGTCCCCTGTCAGCAGGAAATGTGGAGGTGCGGTAGGTAGGGCAGGGATGGGTTTGGATATTAGGCCAGAAGCCTGTGCAACTGTGGAAACTCAGGGGGCGTGGCCAAGGCAATGCCAGGGGGACCATGGGAAGATACCACTAACAGCTGCTGGGCACTACGGCACTGATCCAGACCAAGTCAACAACACAGGAGGGCCGGTGACCGAGGCTGGAGGAGACGCAGTGAATAAAGGAGCCGTTCCTGGCCATGACGCCTGGAAGCTCAGCAGAGATTTGCAGGAGGGTCCCAAGGGGAGGGCTCTACAAAGTCCCCAGAGCTGAGCCCCACAGACAGGAAGGCCACCAGGAACAGGAGCAGTCAGGCTGGGGCCACGGGCACAGGCCACAGCCTGTGGGAAGCAGAAGGTGCACCACAGGGACAGAACTGCCGCCCTGTAAGGGTCACCTGGCTGTGTCCAGGGAGGAGCAGGAAGGGCAGTGGGCTCAGGGCAGAGGACACCAGGTGTGGAAAGAAGGCATCCTCCCCTCCTGTCCTGTCCGCACCTGGGAAGACCACAGAAGGGAACTGAGCCGCTGGCTGGAGGGGAGAGAAATTCAACACCTTCTGATTCCAGTCCCAAAGTCTGCAGCAAACCTAGATGTGCCATGTTAGTTTCTGCGCCACTCCTCCTTTAGTGATTGCAAATACTTTGAGTGATGTGGTGCAGTTTCAATGGGGTTGTGCCACGCCCGGCAGCGCACACTGAGAAGAGGCACGGAGCCTGGCCCTGCTGTCTCCTCCCCCTCACCCAGCAGACCTGCTTGGTGCCAGCAGCTCCACAGAACACTGCCTGCCGTCACCTGCCACTGCAGGGAAGAGGCTCCTGCCCCGTGGCCTGGCGAGCCTCAGCCAGGTGTGGGCCCCATGGTGATCTGGCACTGAGGGGAGGAAGTGGAAAGAGCAACAGCCCCACTGCTGAGAGGGCGTGAAGCCGCTTCCTGCGAGCTGCTGCAGGCCTCGGTCTTCACACTGATGTGGGAAGTGACACTCTCCCTGGGTGGCACGGGGGAGCACTCCAGCCTGCTGGGTGTCCCGAACCATGGAATTAAGAGTAGAAAGAGTTTATCAAAGAGGAGCAATGCAGCTCCAAGAGGCAGGAGGGGCCCTAAAGGTGGGTTGCCAGGAACCCCACTTTTCAGGGGAAGTTTTATAGAGCACGACCAGCGGGGTCAATGTGGCTACAGCCATGATCGACCTGAAAGATGGCGAGCGGGGCCACTTAGGCAGTACTGCCATGGTGGGCACACGTGTCACCTGGCAAGGGCACGTGGAGTGACATGACTTGTTGGGAAAGAACGCCTCTCTGAGGAGTCCTGGAGCCTGGAGGCCGAGGAGCACTCAGGGGAGGGTGTGAAAGGAAAGTTTCATTTAAAAAACCACAGCAGCTGGTGTGAGATATTTTGACCAAACAGGATTTTTTAAGTCACATTTCATAATGAATCATTTTAATCTCAAAATCACAAAAGACACAAATTCAGGAACTCATGATTTTTTAAGCTCACAGCTGAAAGCTGGCTGTTTTCGCCTGCTTCAAAACCTTCTGAGTCGTGTCTGTGTCCGCATCTCCTGACTACATTGGGGAGGCCACTGCACCTCGCCTTGGATGAGCCTCCGTGGCTGACTGTCCTGACGGGAACAGCGCCCAAGCCCTGGGAGGGGCCCGACTCACAGCTTCAGCACCTCGTGCACTGTAGATCTACCACATTCGTCACAGAGAATTTGTACCTGTACGTGAGGTAACTTGTACGCAGGCTTCCCTTCCCCGCCTTCAGCCCCTCTTCCCCTCCTTACTGACTATCTCAGTTACTCTTCTCTGGTTGCTGGAATAAATACCCAACACACACAATGAAGGAAGGGGAGGTCTAGCTGGCTCACAGTGGCTGGAGGTTTCAGTTCACACTCAGCTGGCTCCAAGGCAGAGCAGCACATGGCAGAGAGCAGCAGTGCATGGTGACAGAACAGCAACAATGCAGCTGAGAGAGTCTGTCTCTCTGTCTCTCTGATATTTCACTCAGACTCTCTGCCTCAGGCTGGATGTAGCACTGACACCCATAATCCCAGCAGTACTCAGACCCACAATCCCATCCGTGGATCACCCATAATCCCAGTGGATCATGAGTCAATCTCAAACTCTAGAAGGCCCCGTCCCATGACTGTGTGAGGCTTTGGGGGAGACAACTAGACACAAAGCATAACGTTGGCAAAAGCCTCATTTCCATTTTTCCCTTCTATTCTTTTGCTCTTGTCCCTCCCTTCCCCCCATCTTATCCCTCCTTCCCTTTCTCATGTGGAGATTTTGTTCCCCTTTACTAGGACCTGTCATGTATTTTGGTCCTTTTGACACACTCTTCCCTGCAGCAAACAAGAAGCCAGGCTTTGAGGAAGCCTCATCCCGTTCAAGGGTTTGAGGCTTCGCTCTGCCCAGAGGAGTCTAGAGCAACATCGGGTACCTGCCATGTCGCCACCCTACTGCAGACGTGCATGATCATACTTTCCTGAGCTGTTACGTCTCTAGCTGCACAGTATTCCTTATAAAATCCTTTGCAATCATTCTGCAGTTGTACTGTTGACATTCACCCTCTCCCAGCCAGCTGCTCCTCTGCAGGAGAGAGCTACATCAAGTGCCCGGGAAGAGAAGTGGGGACCCCACGTTCGAAGGACAATTGTCATTAAGAAAGTGCTATAGCTTGTGCCTAAATGTCCCCCAGAGCCTCATGCAGTCAGGGGGGGTCTGGCTTTTCAAGGACAGCTTGTTAGACCTGGCTTCTTGTTTTCCTGCCATCCTTTCAGGAAGCGGGTAATTCCCAGCTTGGCTCAGCAGGGGGCCAGGGTACCTACTTTGTGAACATCCTCAGCCTGTGCAAGAGGGGGCTGCACAGTTGGGGTGCATGCTGCACCTGCCCTGGGATGGGGAGCCTGCATAGATGTAAGGGAGGAAAAAGGCTCTGCCCCCCTCCTTTTGCTCTTGTGGCCTTTGCTGTCTTCTGCCACCTTGAGCTGCTGCCCTCTGCCCTGTGCCACCCTGCCTTGGAGCCAGCTGAGTATGAACTGAAATCTCCACACACTGTGAGCCAGAGTAGCCTTTCCTGCCTTCCTTTTGTGTGTCAGGTATTTTGTCCCAGTAGGGAGAGAATAGTAAGTGAGACCGAGGGCACGCTGAGTGTTTTCTCTTCTAGAGCTGTTAGAAGAGAACATGTGGACAACCTCCCAGGGAGAGAGAAACCAGCAGTGCCTGCGCTTACAGGGACATGTGGGACAGGGCCTCCACACATGTGTATGTCACGTGTGTTCCTCAGTTTAGGGCCATGGCCATGAAACCAGTGTGAACAGGCAAGCATTCACAGCTCTCTGTATGTGTGTGCATGCATGTATGTGTATGTGTGTGTGTGTGTGTGTGTGTGTGTGTGTGTATGTGCATGTACAAGCCCCCCAGGGGGCTGTCAGGACTCCAGACAAATGGTGAGGACTGGGCAACCTTCCACTGACCACAGGAACACCAAAAATGACTTCTGCTTGGCTTCTTCACTCCCTGCCTGCTGGCCAGAGAGGCACAGAGCTGGAGGAATGCCTGGTCCTGCCCTGGGTCCCCATACCCTGCCAGACTCAGTAGATGTCTTCATCATGGTCACAGAGTGCAAGGAAAATGTCACTAGCTATAGTGACACTGACATGAGATGCAACCACGCTCTTGCTTTCAGCAGGTGCTTCAGGTCAAGATGACCCCGCTTCACCCGTGGCCAACACCACAGCCTGCTCCAGGGCCAGCTCAACAGCGCTGACTGGGGAGGAGATGCCCACGCCCGAGTCCACATAGGCCAGAGAACCAGATTCGTCGTGCAGACTTTTGCTCTCTTTTGATTGTTTAACAACTTTTAATACTTAGCGAGCTCCTACGAGGCACTTGGATGCTGCTGTAGATGCTGCAGCTACACATAAACACCCAGACCAGTTTCTAACCAAGACTGTCTGAAAAATCAGGGAAACAAAATACATGAGGAACACCTTGTACAGTCGTCCTTGACATTGTATAACCAACAAAAGAGAGGGCAGGGCAGCAGCCAAGGGCAAAAGGTGCTCATCCCTCAGAGCTCAGGCGCCCGTGTTGGGAGCTTGGACTTTGGAGGTGATTGGGTTGTCCATAATTCAGACTCCTAGATGGAACATTCCAGAAGTGCAGGTGCATAAGAACTTAGAGCAGCAGGTGACCGAGGATGTGGGCTGGTGCCCCCATGGTTGGCCACAGGGCCAGGGCGCTGCTCACTGTCAGGACAATCCCAGAACTGGGGGGTGGAACCATAGCCTGCCTGGGTCAGACAGGCCAGTGTTCAGATTCTTGCCCTCTGAGAACAGATATCTGGCACCCATGTCTTCCAGATCTGCAGAAGGAGAAGGAGGTGAAGCAGCCTGTGCCAGGGACAGCATCAAGGCTGGCGTGAGCTTCCCCTCTGGCTGTCTGGAGCTGCCCAGGCACTCGGCATCACAGCAGCATCAGAAGATGCTGCGCGGTGTGCAGACGGCACAGGGCTTAATTCCCTAAGCTGTGAAGACCTGCGCAGCTCGGGTGGAGGCCTCCAGTGCCTGCGATCCGAGACAGCGCTGGTGAGATCAGACGTAAGAAGGTAATGAGGGGAAGGCGTCTCCAGCCCTCCAGAGCCTCTATGACCATTAATGGGCTTTTGCCAAATTCAGCCAGTTTGTACTGAGAGCAGTGTGCTGAAGAGCCTCGCAGAGGGACCCAGAAGTCTTTCATGTGGAGTCTTTTTCATCTCATTCATAAATGTCTTACATGACAGATCTCACTGGCAGCTTCCCTCATCTGAGGATGATGTTAGAAACCACCAGCTGGAAAAGTGTCCAGACACATCTGGATGCCCACCTCACAATGCAGCTAAGTAAAAGCGCCATTCACTCAGTAAATTAATGTAAGGCGACAGACTAAATATATTTATGCAACACGAAATCCAGGAAGTCCACCACTGTCAACTTGTATTTTCTGCCTACTTCCACTTCACCAAGGATGAACCCAAGGGAAGGGGACATGAGGACAGCAAAGGCCTGGGTAGCGTGTGGATGGCGCCCACTCAGGGTACAGGGACAGCATGTCACAGAGGCCTGTGGGTGCCAGCGTCACCGTCTGCTCCCATGTGACAGGGATGTTAAGCCCTGCCCTGTCTTTCCAGGTGACCTGACTTCCTGTGCCTGGTCCCTGGTGGGAGGAGCTAGCATCACCGTACACCCCGGTGTGAGACAGGACGGGCTCTGTGAGCTCCCGTAAGACATGAGTGTGTGGCGTGCGGGGTCGGGTCATCTCCACACCATCCTCAGGGTCTCATCAGAGGCTTTGGAAGCCATCATCGCCAAGTGAGCACTGCGCAGGAGTGCACCTCGCTGTTGAAGAAACTCGCTCAAGCCAGCGGCGCTGCTCCTAGGGACGGGCGTGCTCAGGAATCCACACACAGAGGGAGGATGAACGCAGCGCGCCTGCGCCCAGCAGGTCGTGGTCCACCCTGGGAAGGAGAAGCTTCCCGCACCGGCTAGCCCGGGGACACACACACACACACACACACACACAGGCCCCCACGTGCCACATGCAGTGAGCCAGTTACACAAGCACAAATGCCACGTGACTGAGGAACTTGGGGTGGAATGCCCAGAAACCCAAAGAGGAACGGTGATCGCCGGCGTGGGGGAGTTGCTTCCTGGACACTTGTAAGACAAAAAAGTTTTGTCTCCTGTGCTTTCGGTGTTGTACCCAAGAAGCCACTGCCAGGCCTGGCCTTGGGAAGCACTTCCCGCTGGCTTCTGCGAGCTGCGTGGCTTTGGGTTTCCCACGTGACTCAGGTCTTCGGTGCCACTGATCTCCCAAGCCCTGTCCTTGAGTGCACTGGTTGTTCAACAACGTGAATGCCACTTCAGCCAGCTGAGCTGTATAGTTAGAAATGGTCCTGATGGTAAACTCTAGGTCCCAGGCTCTTATTGCCACCGAAATTGAAACTAAACTGCTTACAGACAAAGCATCTCAAATTATAGCTCAGTGGACTAAGCACCTGCTTAGGCAAGTGCAGGGACCAGGGTTCAATTCCCGGTACCATATGCCACACCAGCCCTGCCCTCGGGTGCACTAAGCCGGCCACAGAGACCAGGAATGGTGGCACATGCTGTGATCCCAAGTGCTGGGAGGCTGAAAACAGGAGCATCACTACGAGTCTGAGCTGTGTACTATGACCCTGTGCCAAATACATAAAAAAAATCTCAAATTATAACCAAATTTCATACCTTATGGAACAAAAATATACTAAATGATAAATTTTATTCCATGAGTATTTCATCACAATCATAAACGAATCAAATGTATATTTTAGTCCTGAAAACTATAACTTGAACAACTAAAAAAATAAAAACAGTATCACCTGACTGGATTTTCCAGTAAAGTGAAGGTTGCGGATAAGTTAGCGCCCTGAAGACACATCCACAGGGTTCGCACAGCCTGGAGGACAGAACTAGAGAGAAAGCGAGTGGGCCCAGGTGCCACGAGAGGACACTCCCGCAGTGGCTCCCAGACACGGACCCTGAGGAGGGGGAGGGAGTCCAGGGGGACCCTGGCTTCACCTGCAAGCCAGAGGCCTCAGGGTCTCCTCCAGGGAAGGGTGAGGCAGCTCTCCCCACACCCACCTGTCACCTCTGGGAGGTCACGCTGTGGTGGCCCAGGCCTCCTCCACACAGGGCCAACCCTCAGCCTGCACTGGGCTGCTGAGGTCACGCACATGCACACACACACACACACACACACACACACACACACACACACACATACACACACCCTGATGCACCTGCTCTCTGACTCACACTTCTGTGTCTGGGGAACCCAGTGAGTCTGCAGCTCTGTAAAGGGGTGCTGCGCACCTCCCCTCAGAATTAACGCTTTGTGGTGATCATCTCAACCGGGCCACAGGACTTCACTGAATACCTCTGGTGTTATGTTCCATGCAAAACCCCAGAACTAGGAGTACCTCTCTGTGGCTGGCCATTCACACACCTTTTTTCATTTAACCTTTACAAAGCTCCAGGAAATATTGTGCTATCCTTGATTTAGAGTTGAGGACCCAGTAGGTGACCATGAGTGACACCCACCCAGTGGGTGTCCACTTAGGAGAGCCTGGACCCCGAGTGCTGGGGCACGGACCAAGGCCCCGTGTGCTGCCTCCTTCCCAGCATGTGTAGAGCTCTCGCTCTGGTGTCTCTGCACGCATGGTCCCTGAGCTACGTGAGAATCTGATGCTCAAATGCAAACCACGTAAATCAGCGTAACCCTCCTCCACCCAGAGCCAGAGGTAGGAATGCCATTCCAGGAATGCGCGGTACTGAAAGGGGCTTGCTAGTCTTGTCCGAGTGGCCGTGAGGCTGCACAAAAGCCCACCCTAAGGGACAGGCATGCGTAACTCAGATTTTTTGGAAATCCTGCAACATCTGAAGCAAAAGCGTCGACACCTCCCAAGCTTCTGGTGGCGTCTGCGCACAGCGAGAGCAAGCCGAGCTGCCTCCTCTCCGCGCCCTCTGTTTTCTTCCCGACGCTTTGTCCCAGCTTAGCTCCTGCAGTCAGCCATGTACAGCTGAAAGGCCCCACCAGGGATGCCCTGCCTGAACTCTGCTTGAGCTCAACCCTGCTCCCGACTCACTGAGTCTGTTGAAGGTGGTTCAGTTGACGGCCCACGCAGAGCACTCCCTGGGGAGGAGCCCCACTCACCCCACCCCCACCCCTACCCCCATTTGTGTCTTCCAACATGGCTGAGAAGCGTCATTTCCTCAGGCAGGAGAAGGTGTCCTGTCACCTAACAGGGCCTCCTGCCCGAGATGCCACTCAGCAGCCTCCCTTCTCCCATCTGCCAAGGGTGGCCACGCTCCTGCTGCCACTCGCTAGCTGTGTTAGTTACAGATGGGAGGGAGGGACGTGACTTTCTCACTTCTCCTCCTCTCAGCGACTGCCACAGTGAATGCACCAGCAGCCAGCGCGTCTGCAGGGTTAGTGCAGGTCAGTTTCCACCCATTGGCAAGCTGCTTGGTTTGCTTGGATTTCCAATAACTTGGGGGAGTGCGTGGAGATGCACACCTGTGGTGCTGAGGTGGACCATGCAGCGGCAGGTGTCCCCTCGTCTGCTGGGACCTGTCCCTCCCCGGCTCTGGTCTGCACTAAGTCCTGCCTCATGGTAAACTGGGCCCAGCCCTGTAACTATGCTGGTTCTTAACCATGTAGATAACAGTGAACTCTGATCTATACAAACAAAACGCACGTTCTCAAAGCAGAACCCTCCCTCAAGGGTGGAAAGCTAGAGGTGCAAGCTTTGCTGGCCAAGGGGGCCCAGGCACCTAGATCAGCTGCTGTTCCCAGTAGCTGGGCCAACACTGCCAGCTTTCTTGATGCCAGCCCTTGGCTTTTCTCTCTGAGAGAGGTGGGTGCTGGGCGCAGGCACCACACGCTGGCCATGGTAGTGTCACATGACTGTCGCTCTCTGCCTTGAGACCAAGTGCTGCCAGATGAAGACCAGCATTAAAGATCCATTCTCACAGAAATGGCTTAGGGGACAAGCAAGGCACACTCATTCATGGAGGACTCTGAAGGCCAGGTCACCCTCCTCCAGCGTCTTCTCAGTCAGGCCCTGTATGACAGCATCTGGTTCGTTCCCCTGTGGTTGTTTACTTCTTGGTTTGCTGTCGTAAGCGCCTGTGCCCCACGGTCTGCCTGGGTCGCTGCTGTTCTCCGCATCCCTGGGACAGCACTTTCTGCACTTGTCTGGGCCGACTGTGCTTAATGCAGTTGCATCTGCATGGGAAAGTGTTTGGATCTGGGGTTGCACGAGCACTTCCACCAAGTTGTGCAAGTGGGAACTGGGGGCCTTGGGCACAAGAGGAATGGTCCATGCTCCTCTGTGCCCCATGGTGGCCTTTCCAGCTTTATACACTGCCTTTTCACTTAGGGAGCTTGCCATCATAAAACGGTGCATGTTTAAAGCTTATGCCCCTCCTTATGGAAGGCTGGCACAGGCTGGTTCTTGGGGAGGCTATGGATAAGGTTTTGTACAGCCAAACAAACCATGGCCACAGGCTCCCACAATTCCTCCCTTTACCAATGGAAAATTTCCTCCTGTTCAGGCTCATGCCACCATGCCTGGTCTCAAGTTCCATCTCAGTGCACTCTGAGGGTGGGGCCAGACCAGCATGTTGCCAGGCATCAAACTCTGGTCCCTGTGATTTGCCAAAGCAGGCACTTTAGTCCACTGAGCTATCTGGCCAGCCCCTAGAGCACTTCTTACATTAAAAGAATCACAGAATGTCACAGTGGAGATCTCATACATGGAGACCACAGTAGAAATGCCTAGTTTCTCTGTCTTGAGCAGCAAATGGAGCTTTGGTGGGTGAGGGGTCTGCGCCCACAGAGCAGCCTAAAGGGCATCTGGGTGGCAAGTCAGCACAGAGCAGGAGTCCCAGGACCAGCGATAAGGGGCCCCTCCTACACTGGCTCCATTCCCTCACCTGGGACCTGTCACATCTCAGGAAGACACAAAAGGATCCTGTTGAAACAAAAAATGTTCCTCGGCCA
>PVKN010019806.1:0-16605 GCA_004027915.1 Capromys pilorides | reverse complement strand
GGGTGGTAACAAGTTTGATAAGAATGAAATAGGAGACCATAGGTTTAATGGAGGAAGTAGGGTTGGAGAAAACTTGGCTCTGCTGGCCCAGTCTCCCTGCATCTTGTGGGGTCTCAGGGTCTGGTAGGAGTGGGGGAGCCCCCGCCCATCTCCTAGTCTTCCTTGGGGATATCCTCCCTCCTAATTACAGGGTGCTGCGTTCCACCTTGCCCGGGCCATTCACCCTGCTGCTGGCTACACTCTTACCAGCCGGTCTGGGCACAAGAGTGAGAAAGGTTAAGTGTTCATTTTTGTGCGTAAATTTGCAATGCTGCTCGGAGACAACATAATTACTACTTCCCACACCTTATTGTGTCTGGTAGAGAAATGGTCACAAAGACATCAAACAAGCCCTGGGTCTCTGTCACCGCCTCCTGCACCTGTCATCCTTCAAAAAAATGGGCAAAACCTGGTGGGTTTTGAAAAAACCTTTGGTGCCTTAGCAGCCCAGTCCCTTGTTTGGAGCAGCACCTGGAGATGCCTTTAATGTTTGAAATTCGCATCAGCCAGCCAGGGGATAAAGAGACAGAGCTACTGGGGACACACTGGCTTCTTAATTGTTATAGTAATCAGCCTTTGTGCTCCACTCATTTGTCAGTCCATATTTTCTTTTTAAAACACCATTGAGTCATCATTGCTTGGAATTTTAAAAATCCTATTGAGCAAAGTTTCTAAGCTAGTAGGAGGAAGATGAGTAAAAATGTAATTACAAAAGAGCTGGCTAAATTTCTGTGAAGCTTTAGACATAGAACAGGGCTCAATCTGTTAGCCATGGTGGTAAGTGGACTTCTGCTGGGGCATGCATTCTTAATTGGGGTGGTAAAAGCCTTCGAGGGGAAAGATGAGTTTTTGGAGGTCAGAAAGTTCAGATACTTCAATGGTTTGTGGTCCTTCCAGGTGAACCCTTCCTGGCAAAATCTGATCCTTCTTTATTCAGTTTCTCTTGATGGATTTAACATAAATTCTTCTGCTTTGAGAGTCAATAATGAGAATAAAAAGGTTGGTGTTGATTTGGGCTAGAACTGAAGGGCTTGGTTCCCTAGAGCAGCTGTTTTGAAGAGGGTGTAGCTCCTGGGCTGAATGTGTAGCCCCAGGCTTCAGAGCTTGCCTGGAAAGTGAGACTCCATCTCCAGAACCACAAGTAACAACAACAACAACAACAACAACAACAATGACATGCAAGTTTAGCTACCATGGTTGACTTAACCATCTGGTTAAAAAGCATCAACAACTTTAAAAGCTGATTTGTGAAAGAATTTGTGATTATTTACCAATAAAAAGTAACCCTGGCTGGGGTGTAGCTATCTCAGTGGTAGCATGTGTGACGCTTTGTGTTCACCACCCCCACACCTCAAAAAATAGGTTGAATCCTCATATTCCTCTAGCTTCTTCAGGTACTAGTTAACTTTGGAAAAAACATGAAATATTACTTTGGCCCAAAGCAAGGCAAAGGTCCTGGATGAGCACTGATACTCCTAGAAGGGTGAGGTCTGGAACAGAAGTTTCGTGCTACCCGACAAGCTGGTGATTGTTGTGTTGGCAAACATGTGTCCTTCTATTTCCTTGTAGGTTAAAAGACTGGCACACAACAAAGTGCTAAAACCCCTTCCCGAGGTGGCATGTAATTTATTCATTTGGTCAGCAGTCTTCATCCTTTGGGCTAACTATAATTACCTCTTCTATACCTTGCCCAAAGCCTAACCAGAGAAATTGCTGAGCCCAAGATTGGGGACTTTGGTGACAGCATGGACAGGAAGTTTTCTTACTGTAGAAAGACATTTATATAGTAGAATAGGAGACAAGCTTGGCAAATATGCTGATGGTTATGATGCAAGGAAGGAAAAACAGATCTGGGGTGGATGACCTCCAACAGGGAACCTCCAAATGATATTGGGAACACCGATCCCCAACCCGAAAAGTACCTGGGATAAGTTTGTGTTTCCTAAAACTGAAGAATGAATTTTAGGAACAAATGGAGGCAATGTACAGAACATATTTATTGAGGGAAAGAAAGCTCCTGTCCAAGAGAGGGAAAGGAGGGGGGTCCCGAGTGGGTGTCCCCTGGAAGCTCTCTCTTCCAGGGACTTTTACAGTGCAAAACCATGCAGTGGGGCGGGTCTAAGGTGGAAACCATGGAAACTCGCTTAGATGGCATGAGGTGGGACAAAACTACGGTCAACCAATGAGGTTACAAGCACCATTGCTCAGGTAGAATTGATTAAAGCCAATACTGAATGGGGAAGGGAGTCTCATAGCAAGCAGGCTTGAATAGGAACAGGGTCTCTTCCTGTTGGGGGTTGGGTTACTGACTCATTTAGGCTCCTTTAAGATGACTGATACCTATTTAGAATATCAATCTCTGATGTGCATTCTTAGGGAAGTATGTGGAGTATGTGGCTGTATTTGTTTCTTTTTATGTCTTGAGGTCTGGCCCACAGCAGGGGTGTCTGTCTCTTTCAAAGTTGTATAGTCACCTAGTCTTCTACCTTGTCTCCTTGAGGGCCTGGCCCTGTCTGACTGCCTATAATATTTCTAATTCAGCTGCCTACAACAGTTAGACTTAGACAAAGTAGAAATGACAAAGATGAGTGAGTGAGGGGTACGGCAGGGGAAGAAGAAAGGTGGCCCCAGGGGTACACGGGGATGAAAATGGTCTCACAAAAATGCTTTACCTGAAATGGCCTCATTTATAAAGAAAAAGAGAAATGGGCATTTCCCTTTTTGCCAAAGTTTAAAAAATAAAAGGCCTCTCCCCTCACAAAGACACTCTGGGGAACCCTGGAAAAAGTTTGAGGACATGCTGGCACAGAAGGACAGAAGAGTGTCTGCTGGATTTGGTGGCTCCCCAGAGCAGGGCCAGGGGAGCCACGCCACCGGCAGCGCTTCTCAGACTCACTTAGGGCCGGCTGGGCTGGGAGATACAAGGCCGCACAGAAGCCCTTGTGTGAGGCGCTGGGAGCCCAGACCACGCACACAGACAGGGACACAAGCGCCACTTGTTAGGGCCCAGACAAGGCTGTCGGGAGGCATGAGAAGGCTGACCCGCATTCCTCAGCCAGGGGAACAAACAATTCTTCTCATTCACACCACATTCGCATTGACTGTTTTATTGTAGTCTTGTTATTGTGGGTGTTACTCCTTTAATGACACCATTTTCAAAAGTTTAAAAGTTGACTGCTAACATTTGCTTCACTCTAAATCTTAGTGTTTAGAGTTTTTGGTGGAGAGAGAGAGGGAGGGAAGGAGAGGGAGAAAGAGAAGAGAGGTAATTTCGTTTCGTAGGAAACTTACTTTTAAGCTTTCAAATATTTCAGTCTTTTTCTACAGTATGAAATATTTTTGAGTAAACCACTCAGTGTGAAAAAAAGATTGACATACTTAATCCAGGCATAGTGTCACATATCTGTAATCCCTGCATTCTGGGAGGCTGAGGCAGGAGCAACATGTTTAAGACAGTCCTATGCTACATATGGAGTTTAAGGCCAGTCTGAACTACATCTTGAAGCCCTTCTCAAAAAACCTAAAGCAAAACAAAACAACAATAAGAAAAAAAAAAAAAAAAAAAAAAAGAATTGCTTTTTCTCCTGACTTTTATTGGCATACAAAGTAACCTCTGCTGGGTGATGGGTGGCCTTTTCTCCACTGAGATTTCCTGGGCTTTCTGCTGAATGAGTGTCATCTGAATTAGTGATGGAGTCATTAGGTTTTATTGGGTAATTAATAAATGCTGGGGCAGGAATCCTGGGAGCTACATATTTTCCCCCTTCTTGGATCTACAGAAAAAGACTGTAAATCCAAACTGGAGATGATGGGCCAGTTGGGCACAACAAATCTGGGCGGGTGGGTTCCCTACATGGGATCAGAGCAGCGGAACATCAGGTACCTGGACAGGGGGGTGGGTGTGTGCGGGTCCTGGCTTCTCCCACCAGTGTGCTGGTGCACAAACACATGAACTAACCAACCTCTCCAATAGCAGCCCTGACAAAAGCACATGCATGCAGCAGGCAGAGCTGTCGCCCAGTGAGTTAGGGATGCAGCCCTCCCCTAAGCAGTGGCTAAGTTCTGTCTTATTTTTCTATGTACCTCCTGCCTTTCATTTGTTTCCCAGGATTGTTTTTGATATTCTGGGTCTCTTCTGGTTCCTCATTCAGCGGCTAAGTTCTTTGAGATGGCAGACTTCTCGTGGCATGTGTTTCTTTTTTTGCACATGGTATGAAAAATAAAACTTAGAGACTTACTGATTCCCCATCTCAAAAAGGTTTTTTAAAAAGGATGGAGGTTTGTAGCTCAGTGCAGAAGCTCTGAGTTCAAACTCTAGCACTCAGGGGAAAAGAGGGAAATTTGGACACAGAAACAGACCATGATGGAGGAATGACACTGTGAGTGGCTGAGGTTAGATTTCTCTGTCCAAGGGTCGTACTTTCTGTGGTGGCAGTGGGGCTTTGGGTTAGTGCAGTGTTTTAAGCACTTGCACAGGCAGTCCTAATCAGGCACAGGGGACGGAGGTTTGATTCCTAGACCCACGCTTAAGGCAGCCTGAGCCAGCCAAAAAAAAAAAAAAAAAAAAAAAAAAAAAAAAAAAAAAAAAAAAAAAAAAGCGGTAGCACTTTGTTAATGCTCAATACTTCTTATGGGTATATTTTCTTTTAGTTTAAAAATCAATATTTGATTTTTTTTGAATAGATAATGCACCCACAGTGCTTAGAAATACAAATACACAAAATAACCTGTGGTGGAAAGCCACTCCCACTTCACGTCTCGACTAACTTGGGCTCCCCTCCATGGTCATTTGTGTTATTAGTTAACTTATGCACATATCAAGCACAGATTTTTATTTTCTACTTATCATGGTTGGGGGTTTTGGCAAGAGAAACAGTAAATGAAATATAAGACACATTGTATAAGATTACTTTATAATCACCCAAATCGTATACAAAGAGTGTAGGAAATCTGTCCACACACTAAAAAGAACCCAAAGGATCCACCTGAAGACCTGGATTCCATAGCAGTGTCCTACGTGAGGCCAGCTGAAGACCTAGAGTTCTTAACAATGCCTCCCGTAAGTCCCACTAAAGGCCTTGAGCCTACAACAGTGTCTCATGAAGGCTTGCTCCGTGGATCTGCTCGAGGAAGGCCCAAAGGCCAGTGGCAGAAGCTGCAAAGTCTGTGCCAGCAGGATGAGAGATCTGTGCCAGCAGGCTCAGGGATCTGCCTGGAAGGGCGCCGGGAAGCAGGGCTCAAGGTAAGAGCCAGAGCTCCCCAAAAGGCACCATGGCCATCCTTAGCAACAGCGAGGTTCAGAGCTCCTCCAGTGATGAGGAAATCTGAGTTCCCACGAGGAAAGCCAATGTGACAAGCTTTTCCACAAGGCTGAGCAGTGCACCATCTTCCGCTCTGGAGCCAGGAAGTGATGCTCAAGATGAGGAGTAGAGGCCAGTGAGATAGCTCAGCAGATTAAAATCCCTGCTTAGGCAAGCTTAGGCAAGCACAGGGACCATGGTTCGACCTCCTGTACCACAACCACACCAGCCCCACCCCAAGGCTGGGCTCAGCCAGCCAGAGGAGGGTCAGTCATGAATCCAGAAAAAATAGTGATGAGTGTGGTAGTTGATACATTGTGTCAACTTGAGGAAGCTTGGTGGGATGGGCTTGGCTGCTTCTGGGCTGGGGGGGAGGGCCCCATCCTGCAGGATGTGGAGGGCCTGCCTGGGATGTGATTGGCTCCACCCCCAGGACCATCTGGGCCACTCCAGAGTGACTTAGAGCACAAAGTATATAAAAAGAGCGAGGAAGACTTTGTGTGATCAGCCCAGCCCAGTCCTGCCCTGGCTGCTTCCTACCTGGCCCAGCCCTGCCCTGCTTCTTTGGAGAAGTCCCCCTCTTTGGAAGCTCTTTGCAGCCACACCTCTTTGGAGGAGCTCTGCGCTGGCACAGAATTTGAAGAGAGAGGCTGGATGGATGCTACAGCTGCTGCTCCTCCTCTGCTCCTCATTGGTTTCTGCCACCTTGGAGCCAGGGGAGTATGAACTGAAACCTCCACAAACTGTGAGCTAAATAAACCTTTCCTTCCTTCATTTCGAGTGTCGGGTATTTGTCCCAGCAATGAGTAAAAAGCAACTAAGACAGTGAGGACCAGAGCTCCCCCACGGAACCACAGCATCCTCACTGACAAGGAAGTCCCAAGCTAACTCCTCTGAGAAGAGTAGCCGAGTTCATCAGGAAACCAGCATGACAAGGTCCTCCAGCGCAATAGCCCAAGAGACGCAGGGGCTTCCAATGGCTCCCTGACAGCTTCTGCCAGCTTCCGACAGCCTCCACCAGCTCTTTCCCAGTGCTTCCCCATATGCTGCTGGCCCCCAGCTGGTGGGCCTCCCACACCTGGCACCACACGAGCTCAGCTCAGCTGGGTGTAACAAGCTGACCACCAGTTAGCAATCCACTACGCTACTCCATAATAGAATCTATGACATCCACTGCCCATCACCTTGCCTTTTATTTTTCTGATAGGAAAAGTATTTCCAATCAGAAGTTACCCAGCTTAAAAATGGATAAATGCTGTTTTTGCTTCAAGATTAAGGAGATAAGCAGTGTGGACTTGTTTGGGCCACGATCTGCCTCAGAATCAGCATTAGGCTTAATTTTTGGTTCTTGGATCTTATGGGCTCAGAAATTGTAGAAGAAATGGATTAGCTGGCTTGGGAGTGCCTGGAGCTGGCTTTCCACTGTAGAAGTGATGGATTCTTAGGCACAGGGGATCTGAGACCCAAATTTCAAAGCTGATTTAGCCGAGTCTCATCACTGGTATAGGACACCCAATACCTACACCCTCAGGAAGGAGAGGTTTATTGGGATTCACGGTGTTGGTCTGTGATTTGCTGCCTCCAAGGCCAGAGGTGGTGGAAGGGTGTGGGGGACAAAACTGCTCAGTCCAGAGAGCTCAGGAAACAGGGAAGGGAAAGAAAATGCCCTTCTCGGGCACACCTACGGTCACCCAGCTCCCCGGGAAGCACAGCACTGTTTCCCATAGTACGGTTAGCATTAGTGACTGTGCCCATCAGCAGGTGACTGCCCGGAGTCAGAGGATTGGATTCCGGCCACCAGCTGGGTGTGACTAAACCTCCCTGCATGTCATATGCAGCCTCTGCCAAGTGAGGATGGCCCTGAGGAGTGCAAGCAATTCCCACTTGAAAGATAAAGCAGTGTCGGCACTTCAATGATGAGAAGGAATCAGAAGGGCGGTGGGGTCTAGCTCAGGAGAGGGGCTGGGTTTGTTGCTCAGCACAGGACAGGTGAGAGGGGCTGAGGAGAGGAAGGCGAGGCCAGAGGTGTTGGAGCAAGACATTTGGAAATATTGTGGGGGATAAAATTAGCCCGCTTGGGCTAAGTAGGTTCATTTTTCTTTTCTTTCCCTTTTTTCTTTCTTTTGTTTCTTCTCCTCTCTTCTCTTCTCCTTGTCCTTCTCCCCCTCCCCGTTGCAGGACACTGAGCCTAGGACATCTGAATGCTGTGCAATGGGCTCTCCCACCCAGCCCCATCACACTCACTCCTTCTTTCCTTGTGTGGCTTGGTTTGGCTTCTTTCAGCAGAAGCTGGGGGGCACGGAGGAGGCACCAGATGAAAATAAATGGGCCAAGGGGAATTTATGTTCATTTTGACCTCAATTAACTTATAAAACATATAAGAAATTATATGCAAATAAGTAGCAATTATTTTCTGTCAGGATCCCATGTTACTTGTGCAATCTTGACATCTACATTTTGCTGGGTCGCTGGTTCCTTGCTGTCACTGGTTGAGCCATCGCCCTTGACCCCTTTTGTTCCTGTCAATCTGCACTGACAGCACTAGCAAGTGCAGGGTAACTGTCTCCATATTTATTCTTTGTTGAGATCCTCACTGCCCTTGTAAGACTCCTCATTTGCTTGAGCTGGTTATATAGCATTTCATAAATTAATAAATATGGTGCCTTTTAAAACATAGTAGCATCATGACTGGGAATTAGTTGCATTCGTAATGTGTAGTTTTAACAATTTTCAAAGTACTTATAATAAACTTATAATAAATCTAAATAATTGAAACGTTGGTACTGGAAGTGTTCTTCAGGCTGGCAATCTTCCATGAGGAAAAAGTGAATTTAGTCCTCTCTGAAAGGTACCTACTGGATCCTTACTGACTTGTGTCTACTTTCCCAGGCTTGCAAGCTTTTTCTCCCCTTGTTCACTCTTTTAGAATTTTCCCAGTGAATGATGCCAAATCGATTCATCTACAATTTGTAGGCAGCCGTCATGTTGGCCAGCCTTTGGCTGTCTTTATTATGAATACTTGAGGCAATCCATGCACATAGAGAACAGTTAGCCTTGGCTCACAGTTCTTGAGGTGTCAGCTCCTGATTGGTTCCTGACTGGTAAACTCCATCGTCCAAGCCCTAAGCAGGACTCCATCTCAGGTAAAATGGAAGGGAAAGAAGAGCACCACAGGGTGGGAATCTTCCCATTCCCTTCAGAGTGCGTCTTCAGGGACGCACCCTAAAGAGCTTCCATTAGGCCCTGCCTCTTCAAGTTTCTACCACCTTTCAACAGTGCCCTCTCACAGAGGGACCAGGCCTTAAGACCCTGGCCTTAGGGGACACTTAAGATCCAAATTACATCAGTAACTTTCTGTAACAACACAAAGTGCTCTTTCCAGAATCTCACTGGATGTCCAACATTCTTCTAACCTGCTCCTGAAATGTGTTGCCTTCTTGAGTTCCTCTTATGATTAACTTTCCTTTGCTTCTATCACAAAACTGGTTCTCTTCAGTTTTCTTTACAAAATGACTTTGGATCATGCATGTTGTCTTCAGGGCATGACAGCAGCAGCAACAATGGAAAACCCACAGGTAAAGAGGTTCTAAGATGCATTAATAAATTATAATTTTCAAGGTCAACAACTGTAGCATAAAAATCACTAGGAAATGGGCTCAAGGAACCAGCAAATGAGTGAGAATTATTTAATGTGACTATGAACTACTGAGCTTTCAGAAATGTTCTGGCATCATCCTCTAATGCTTTAAAAGATATAGCCTTTAATAGGCAGAAAGATAAAATAAGACACTAAAACACTGAATATGCCTTGCCACTGCCTCTGCCTGAAGTGACAAGTTACAGCGAGCAATGAGGACTGAACTTGATTGTCACTGGCAGGGTGTGTCCATCTCTTGCAGGCTACAAGGTATTGCTACAAGACTAAATATCAGCAACAGACATCACCCCAGTTGAATCAGAAATGATATGAACTGCACACCCAGCGACCTGTTGAAAGAGTTGAGAGTCCTGACAGATGAACTCCTCAGAGTCTTGGGAAACATAGGCAGACAGTAAGCACAGTTTCTTCTCCTGTGGCTGGGCGTGATTGACTGTTTCCACTTGTGCTGACGGCAAGAGAATACTTCCCCTCCTCATCCCTGCTCAGGTGGACCTATAGCATCTTTAGCGTCCATGAACAATGATAAGGTAAGATGCCTTCAGTGCCCTCTGATGCTGTCTTTTCCCTTTCTCCCTGCCTGTGTAAACTGCACTTATTTCAAAGGGTGTTGTCCAACCCATAATCTCTTCTATGAATCTACCCAAGTCCATTGGTCTTTCCCTAGTTTGGTATCTGCATGAATTCTCGTGGTGCCCCTCACCTTGGCTGTTTATCTGTTTTTTTATTCTTGCCTCATCTGCCCCAACTTTTTGTAATTTCTAGTGATCATAAATGGGGACTCCATTTGAATTTCATTTGTGGCTTGTTATTTTTTCCTTTGAGTACATTTTGCTTACTATAAATGAGTTAATGAATAAATATATGCTTAGTTTTTCTACATATTATCTTTGAAAAATCTAGTTCTTTTTAAAAATTGGCATTTGCAGTGCTGAGGATTGAGTCCAACTTGTTCATGCTGGGGAAATGCTCTACCACTGAGCTACACCCCAGCTGGAAACTCCAGCTCTTGATGGCTGGAGGCAGGCAGTCCCAGCACCCGCATGAATGCATCTTGACACACATCTCCATTTTTGGTTGAGAAAACGTGACCTTGGTACTTCATCAAATCACGGCTCTAATATATTGATCTTTACTAAGCAGTTGATTGCCAAACAGTTTCCAAGTCACTTGTGACAGCCAATGCCCTCTCTCATAGGACATTGTATTTACGATGGTCCACACCAGTTCCTGCTCTTCCAGTCAGCAAACTGTGTTCTCATCAGCTATCAAGGTCAGTTGTTCCTTAGAGAAGCCTGAGGTCTCCACCCCTAAAAATTGGTATCACATTGTTTTCTGCTGATGTCTGACTGCAGGACATATGTTTTCAGCTGTTTCTGGGATGTCATTGGTTCCTTAGCTGACCGGGGTTTGTCTATGGTCAATGGCTTATGGGTTTCCTGGGTGAAAGCATCTGAATCTGAGGCTTTGTGTGAAAAACTAGGTGAGGCCCTGGATACCCCAGCTGCAATTTTATTTATTTACATTTATTTATTTATTTATTTATTTACATTTATTTATTTATTTATTTATTTATTTATTTATTTATTTATTTTGCAGGACCAGAGTTCAAACTCATGACCTTGCACTTGCCAGGCAGGCACTTGTGCCATGGAGCTATCTCCTTGGCCCCCTAAACAGGTTTTTTTTTTCGCAGCTGTGATTTTAACCAAATTTGTAGTCAGTTTCTGTACAAAGTAGAGGTTGTCACCAGCTGCACATGCATACACACACACACACGCACACACGCATGCACGCGTGCACATACACACACGCATATACGTACACACAGCAGGGTTAGGCCAGGAAGGAATTTGTTTTTGGTTCACTTGTTTCAAATCCACATAGCCAAAGGTATACAGTTTTATACAATGGGGTATACTTCTGTGCATATCAGAATCCTTTAGAGTGAACAGAATACTGAAAATAATTTTTAAAAAATTGCTTGAGCTGGGGCTGAGGAATAGCTCCGTGGCACAAGTGCCTGTCTTGCAAGTGCAAGACTGTGAGTTCGAACCGCAGTCCCTCAAAAAAAAAAAAAAAAAAAAAAAACTTGAGCTATAGTGGAGTAAGCTGGGAGTGTCTGAAGAAGTGTACAATTTAAAAATTTTTAACCTTCTCTGAATAAAAACTTGTAGTTGCTTTTGCTTGCAACATTGTGCATATATGTATTGAAGTTTCTTGGCAATTTCCTGAAGCCAATCCAGGAAACTAGTTGGCTAGGAAAAGAGGGACCTAAAGCTAAAAATCCCTGTCTTGGAAATTCTTCAATTTTTCTGTATCAGAAATCCTACCAGTTTGTAAGCTAGTGTTTATCTATGCTATGACTCAGTGTAGCAGTCAGCTTTCTGTTACTATAATAAAACACCTGAGGTAACCAACTCCTAAGGAAGAAAGTCTTACTTGGCTTGAAATTTCAAAATTATCAGTCCATGGATTGTTGGTTCCATCACTTTTGGGTCTGTAGTGAGGCAGCAAAGGATGATGGGAAAGCATGGCAGTGAGAGCTGCGTACCTCACAGCAATCAGGCAATGAAAGAGAGCTATAGGAAGGGCCAGGCTCTCACTATCCCTTCATGCCTCACATTACCTAACTTCCACGAGGCTTTGTTTAAGAGTCCTATCAGTTTCCAGCAACGCCTCACTGAGGACCAGGGTTCTCATACCCTGGGAGATTTTAGTATCCAGACTAAAATCTGGATACTAAAGCTAATGTATGCATACATTAGCATACATTAGCATACATTCATTGATCACTTGATACTTCAAGCATCTTGCTGGGTAACGGGAAGAAGAGACTCACTGGACTCTTCCTCTAAGAGGGTGAAATGAATCACGGCACTTGAAGCACTGAACGACCTGCTTGCCATGAGTTAAGGAGAATGCTAGGCTTCAATTCAACTTTAGTTTACTATTTTGTTCCTCAACTTAATTAGTTTGTGTCTTGGAAGTAATACAAACTTGTGCATCACTCTCGCCTTAGTCTGTCTGTCTTTCTTTCTTTCTTTCTTTCTTTTTCAGGACAGAGGTTCAAACTCATGACCTTGCACTTGCCATGCTGGCACTTATGCCACAGAGCTATCTCCCCAGCCCGTCGCCTTAGTTTTTCTGCGATACAAAGAATCACATTTGCCCCGGCATTTTCTAACAACCATACGGATAACCACAAGATTGTTCTGTAGCTGCTACTGAATCAACAAAGTGGGCCACCTCCAAATGGGACAGTGATTCTGGGGAGAACAGTCTGGGTATGGGGAGCATCAGTGCTGCTCACTGCAGAACTTAGAGTATGAGGTGTGATCGAGAAGTATAGTGAATGTTTAAATTTAAAAAATTGTTGGAGTTAAAGACACACTGCTATTAACCTTCCTTAAAATAGCCTCTCCCCCGCACTCCACGTGCACAAATCCCATCATCCCTGCCACGTTCTGGAAGCAGCTCTGGAAGTCTTCTTTTGTGAATGTCTTTTGCTACGCTGTTGTGGCTTCCTGGATATCCTCAACCAGTTTCAAACATTTACTGTTCATGGTCATTTTGACTTTGGAGAAAAGCCAGATCTGGTGAGTAGGTTACGAGGACGCATAAAGCTTTTCCGAGCCTATCTTTCCATTGGATGGCACTGAGCAGCAGCGTTCATCTTTTTTTTTTTTGATCATATCTTATAAAGACATTCATGAAAGAGGATTCTGGAACTGCTCAGAAAGTGGCAAGAATGATGGGATAAATACATTTGAAAGAAGGAGTATTTTGAGGGGGATAAATGGTGGATGTCTTTGTAATTTTTTTTTTAATTTCACCTTTAACTGCATACATTGGTCACCCTTGTACATACACATTGGAGTTCTGTTGGGACCAAAACACTGTGTGTGTAGCCCTGAGGCAAGAGGCAGTGCTCCAAATAGCATTAGTCTCAGAGCACATGAAGGTTCCTCAACTTTGGCTGTCCCTTGGCCTGAGTAGACTGCTTTACGGAGGTGCCCAGCTAATGGTACATGCTGTGTGGAGCCATTCAGTGCTTTCGGTTGGCAGTCCTGCTGCATTTGTTTGTGTGCATGCTTGGATTCTACAGAAGGGTCTGTATGGAACAAATTAACTGCATGAAAAAGGCCAGTGTCCAGCCTATGCTATCCAGTGTGGGTCGAGGCCATCGAGAGATCTGGGCCCCTTTGGCTGCACCGAGGGGCAGGTCCTTGATGTAGGTTTGTAAAAAGTTCAGCGGTTTTGTTTGAATGGAGCTTTCCTCAGAAAGGACATCTGAGGAAGGGGACCCAAGCTGCCTCGAGCATGGGCTATATGATTAGTGTAACTCTGGGTTGGTGGTGTTTTCGATGGTGGTGATATTTGTTGAAAGGTAGCTTGAATATAGCTCAGAGAGGCCATTGACAACTTTGGGAAAGAACCGTCAAATCAGTTTTCTGTTTGTGGAAGACAGTTATATGGAATAAGGATTAACTTGGCAAAATGGGAAACATGGACAAAAGTCACTGGGTCTCTTAAGATCCAAGCAAATAAAAAACTGATGAGTAGTAAGCAATCCTTCTTTGCCTTTTTTTTTTTTTTTTCGGTAGCTGTAATAAGGTGATCAGGTATTTGCTATATGTTTTAGCTCCCTGTCTCCCTCTGGCTGTGAGCCTGGTCAGATACTCTGAACCATCTGAGACTTAGGAGAAGTCAGTCTGGCTCAAACCCAGAGTTTGAGACCATCTTAGGGCACGTGGTAGTAACGGGGCTGTGCCTCAGCTCTTCCAGGCCCCCACCCTCTGAGCACCCGTAGGTGTGATAGCTTGGATGCCGCGTGTCCCCCAGAGGGTCTGTGTGTTGGCACCTGGGCCCCAGAATAATGGTTGAGAGGTGCAGGGAGTTTTCAAAGGTGGTGGTGGGTGGAACAGTGGGAAGCTATTAAGTCATGAACAGATTACTGTGTCTCTTAGGAGACTGGGTGAGTTCCTAAGATGTGGTTAGGTCTCATGGAAACCAGTTAGGATTTGAACAGCTGGCTTAGGTACCCGGAAGGTGGGTTGACAGAAAATGGGTCAGCCTCCCTGCTGTGTCTCTCTTGCCTTCATGCCTCCTCCCCTCTATACACGCGGGCTTTCTTCTCTCACTTCCTCCATGTTGTGACACGGCAGAAGGCGCTCACTGGGAGCTGAGTAGAATGGCCACCACGCTCCTGAGCTTTCCTACCTCTGAAACTTTTTGCTGCCGTAACCTCTCTTCTTTATCAAGTACTCAGGGATTTTGCTTTTTGATGATGCTGCGGACTGCACTCATGACCTCACGCCTGATAAGCATGTGCTGTACCACTGAGCTATCCCTCCAAGCCCATGAGGCATTTTGCTATAGCAACCACAAACAAACTAAGACAGTAGGATTGCTCTGCCCAAGGGTGGGGAGAGCCATGTGATCAATTCTAACCAATGGAAGGGAGAGTGACCTTTTAATCAGCTGCGAGAGATTCTTTGGGTTCCTGTCTCCTCTGGAAATAGCCTCTGGTAATGTTTGCAATAATAACTTGTCCCTTGGCTTAAGTTCCTAAGTGGTTACCATACAGGCCTTCCTAATGAGGCTCAGTATGACCAGGGAATAAGTCCCTTTGCAATCCTCTATGATTTTTGGGTTGTTCCTTATGCGGCATAACCCAGTCCATCTGAGTGACAGAGACAGCTGACCACTGAATCCTAACCTGTCCTGTAACCAAGGTTTCCTGCATTCCTCAGACATATCTTCATCCCTGAAAGTTAAGTCCATCCCCCTACAGCCAGTCACCTGGAGGTGCCGCAGAGTAGGGCAGCAGAGACCTCTGCACCAGGTCCCAGAATGGAACCCCTGAGAGCTCGTCTGGAATTTGGTAGGCTCCAGAAGTGAGTAGATAAGAGAAATTTAAAGTCATTCTTTGTCAGAGCTGGGAGAGATCCTTAGATACAGTTATTCAAAATAATTTTACCAGGAAGCTGAAGCCTATGGAAATGAGGAGAGTGATTTGACCAGGGTTACATGGTTTGGCACTCGGTTGGCTACAGAGGGATGAGTAGAACTCAGAGCCCTTTGTGACATTTGTGTCTTTTTACTGTGTAAGCAAAGGACTACATGTAAAGATAAAAAAAAAAATTGTTGGGCCGGCGAGATGGTTCAGTGGTCTAAAGCGCCTGCTTAGGAGGGCTCAGGCAACTGCGGGGACTGCAGTTCGATTCCCGGCACCACATGCTGCGCCAGTGCCACCACCAGGGCAGGCTGAGCCAGCCACAAAATGAATAAATAAAGAAACAAACAAACACAACAAGCAAACAAATAAATAAATAAATAAAATTAAAAAAAAAATTGTTTCCAACAGAAAAATAATAGAAGGTACAAATGTGCCATTTTCAGTAGTTACGTGATATCCAGCAACAGATGAAATGAAATTTAGTGATGTATTTTCATGTAAACCAACCTATCAAAATAGTATTACATCTATACATTGTGATCAGTATAAAATTATGTATCAGATATTTTGCTTTTGCACTCCGTCTTGAATAATTATATCTTTTTTACCTTTAAAATATTGAGGATTGAACTCAACACCTTTGTACTGAGCTATCACCCCACTGAGGTATATTCTAAAAGTTTTTATTTTTATTTTTCTATGGTATGGGAGATCGAACTCAGGACCTTGTGCTTTTGCCAGGAAGGTGTTTATACTGCTGAGCTATCGTCCTAGCCCTTAAAATGCTCTATTTTGATTTTTTTTTAAATGAGCAGAATATGTTTATTGAGGGAAAGAAAGCTCCTGTTTGGGAGAGGGACAGAAGGGGGGTCTGGAGTGGGTAGTCCCCCCAAATTTTCTATTTTGAGACAGAGTTTTGTTAAGTCACCTAGGTGGGATTCAAACCTGCAATCCTACCCGCCACAGCTTCTGAGAGGACTGGGATTATGGAAGTCCACGGCCACACCCAGCTGCAAAGCACTTCACACTTGCAGTTCTCATCCCTGGCAGCTGCCTTTCAAAATGCCCTAAGATGGCGACAGTAGGGGACACACAGCTCTAAGTTCCTGGGGGACAGGAGTTTCAATTCAGTTCCCTTTGTTAAACACTTAATACCAACCGGATGACATACTTCTCATTTTCTTTATCCAGATACCAGACAACCATAATATTTGGCTGCTCATCACTTCATAGGGATGTGAAGGTAATTAATGAGATAATGTCTGAGTTCAGCAGAAGGTCCCATCTGTCCAAGTTCAAGTTCTCTTTCATGTGTCTGTAGGGAAGTCCCATTAGCACCCATGGGAACTATGCTGTACAACAACGATGTGAACGCAAACATTCCTTACCAGGCAGGGAGGCCATTCTGTTCCCGGCAGGGCTGTGCTTTTCCGCGTGGGTGGGGACTCTGCCAAGAAGTGGAGTTATAGCAGTGTTGTGTTGCCACATGACAAAGGACCGGTTCTTGGCAGGCGGCTGCTGAGAGGAGGGGGGAAGGGAGATCAAGACATTAAAGGCTCCTGTGTTTGGAGCTCACCTACCACCGTCATTCCCTCGAGTGGTGGGGCACAAAGAGGAGGCCAGACAGGTGACCAGTGTGGCTTCTA
>PVKN010019805.1:0-16202 GCA_004027915.1 Capromys pilorides | reverse complement strand
TTGTGCCTCAGCAAAAGAAATTGTCAACTTCTGCTCTTCTACTACAGTTATTACTTTGGAAGTTCTTTATTCCCTCCTGTCTTTGATTTTGGTGCTGGAATTTTGTCTTTATTTTTGAAGCACAGAAGTGGAATTCAGAGGCGTGTGCATGCTAGACATGCCCCTTACCTCAGAGGCTTTTTTTTTTGAAACAGTATCTTGCCATGTAGTTCTGGCTGGTCGCTAATTACAGGCAATCCTCCTGCCTCACTCTCCTGAGCACTGAGAGTATAGTTGTGTGTTGTCATACCTGGCACTGTCAGAAGTTTTCATGCTGGGCATGAGACCCTGTCTCAGAAACACAGAAACTTGGAAAGAATAGTTCTAGAACTCTTTAACTGTTTAGTAAGGCTACTGATTATTACTTAATTGCTAAATTCAGTAGATAGCCTCAATTTTGACTCTACAGTATATTTAACATGTTGTTACTCATTTTCCTCTTGATAAGCAACTTTTTCTTTCTTATATCTGTTTCCCAACTTTAGCAGAACTCAATCCCTTCCCCTTTCTCTCTCCTTGTTTTCCGTGTGCTAGAGATCAAACCCAGGGCTTTCTGTGTGCTAGGAAAGTACACTACCATTAAACTTCATCTTTAGCGCTAACACTTCCCACTGGGTCCACACATCCTTTTGTTCCCAGAGTCAGGGCCTCACTAAGTAGTTCTGGCTGGCCTTGAACTCAAGTGATTCCCTGCCTCACCCAAGTGCTGGGATTATAGGTTGCCCCCTGCCCCACACATAACACACCTTTCCTGAGGATTGAACTACTCCTGGTCTTATCCATACTAGGTAAGTGCTCTGCCTAAGCCTTTTTACTTAAAAACTTTGCAATAGGGTCTCACTGAATTGTCCACTTGCCTTTTGATGTACAAATTAAGACATATTACTTTACTGCATTAGGACTAAAAATAGGCTGAATATGGTGGTGCAGGATCTTAAAACCAGCACTTTCCAGGACTTAGGCAGTAAGATTGCAAATTCAAACCCAGCTTTGGGAGCTTAATGACTTAGTAAGAACTGCCAAAAAATTTAAAGAGTTACGAATTAAGGGCTGGCAAGATGGCAGACTAAGCACCTGCTTAGGCAAATGCAGGAACAGGAGTTTGATCCCAGCACCACAGGCCCTGTGTGGCGCTCCTGGGAGCACTGAACTGGCCATGATGGTGCACATCTGTAATACCAGTGCTGAAGAGGCTGAAGCAGGAGGATCATTAGAAGTCCAAGCTGTGTAGCGAGACCCTGTACCAAATACATTTTTTAAAAAAAGACTTGTGAATTAGTTTGGTGTGAGGATCCTTGGATTCAATTCCTGGTATTACAAAAGCAAAAACTTAAAATAATATGACTACAGAATTACTTGAACATATTAAAAGTAAGCAAATATAGAACATATAGCGTTGTTGCTCTTATTAGTATAATATTAATATGGAAGATATTGCTATAATATGTGAAGCAAGTTTAGTTCATCGTTTTCAGTCATTTGCTTATGGTCTTTATAAGTTCTTTTCTTTATGCAAGGTATGACCTTTCATGCCACCTCTATCTTTAATTCTGTGTTTATGTTTGAAGACCCAGCAGAAGTGACTTCTGAGAAGCTTACCTCAGGCTCAGGCATACCAGTAGTAACAGTTTCACTGTAAAATTGTTTCTTAGTGTATAGACCTGATTATTAATCTCTCCATACTGCATTTCCCTGAGCAAAGTCCCTGTCTTATTAGTATTCAATTACTTTATGCATAGTAGGTATTCAGATTTGCTGACAGCAGTAGTAAATGCCAAGGTCAGGTGGTATAGTAGAAAAAAAGTACAACTTTTTTTTTTTTTAGTATAACTTTCTGACAGTATATTGATGGAATTATGTTCTCTGCCTGGTGCTTTGTAGTATGGGGATCATGTCAATGCACAAGCCTGTGGAAATTAAAAGGAAAAGTGCTTGACATTTAGGACTACACAGAAAGTAGTGTTTCTTGCTTTTGTTTTTTGCAAATATCCTTGGCAGTTTGTTTTGAGACAACTCATATCTATTAATAGAAGAATGTATCAGTATATAGGGTATCTGTACAATGGTGCATTCTCCAGCAATAAAAAAAAGAATGTGAAGCACATTTTGGCCTGTCTTCCTAGCACTCTGGGGAGGTGATGCAGGAGGATCCCAAGTTCTGGCATAGCCTGGGTAACTAGTAAATTTAGCACATCCCTGTCTCAACAAAAAATTAAAAAGGCAGCTGGGGATGTAGCTCAGTGTGTAGGTGGTGGCACCATGCCCAGCTCTTTTCAATATTTTGTTTTTGTTTTGAGACAGGGTCTTGCTATGCTGTTCAGGCTGGCCTTGAGCTCACTTTGTAGCCAAGGCTGATCTTAAACTCATGATTTTCTTCTTGAGTGCTACGATTACAGGTGTACACCACCATACCCAGCCAGCAGCTACTGCTGCTTTTTTTTTTTTTTTTTTTTTTTTTTTCCTTTTTGAGACAGGGTCTCACTATGCAGTTTAGGCTGCCCTTAAACTCACTTTGTAGCCCAGGCTGGCTTCTCAGACTCACAAAGAACCTCCTTGTCTCAGCCTCCCAAGTGCTGGGGGTTATGAGTGTGCACTGTCTTTTTGGTTTTTGAGACAAAATCTTGCACTATAATTCAGGCTAGCCTTGAACTCAACATCTAGCCTAGGCTGGCTTCTAATTTTGGGCAATCCTCAGCCTTGTGAGTGCTGGGATTACAGATGTGTGATACCATGCCCGGCACAGTATTTGTAAACCAGAACTGAACCCCACATTCTACTTTTTATGTTCATATAATCACCATTGCCATAAAGTCAATACCATAATGATACATGTTTAGCAAAAAGTCAGAATCCAAAGAATCAGGTGGTTTCCCTCACAGTACATTTAGTAATTAATTAGCAAGAGTTAGATTCAAGCCTATTGGCTTTTTTTTTTTTTTTTTTTTTTCTGCAGTGGCTTAGTGAAACTAAAAATTAATGCACGCATATACCTGACCTCCCACAAGTTTTGATTAGCAGCCATTAGCTTCAAAACAATACTAATAGTTTGGTGTTCTAATTCTACTATGAGTCCCACTTTACTAGCCTACATTTTCTTTTCATTTTGCCAAACTTTTCAACTACCTTCAAAATATGGTCACCTTAATATTTTTCAAATGTATGGAGAGAGTGCTTCTTTTGAGACGGTATTTCACTTAAGTTGCTCAGATTGGATTTGAATTTAGATCTTCCTGACTCAGCTTCCAAAAGTGCTAGGATTACAAGTGTGCCCCATCATCCTTCACCTTGTAGGATATTTTTGTAGCACTTTTTGAGAAAAGATCTTGCTGTATTGCCCAGGCTCAGGCTTGCTTTGGGCTCCCTGTGTAGTCCAGGCTGTTCTCAAAGTCAGTGATCCTCTCACCTCATTCTCAAGAATGCTGAAGATTACAGTTGTGTGAGTGATTTTCTTTAGATTAAAAGTTGCTCTTTATATGCTCTATAATAGTTTTCTAGGTTGCCATAATACTGTAAAATTACTGTGAGCTGGTAGTTTAGCAATTTTGAAGGCTAGCCCTCTTTAAGTTAGTATGTCACCAGGGTCTCACTCCATCTGAATGCTGTAGTAGCATTCCTTGGTAACTGTTAACAGATTTTATTGTTGTTGTTGTTGTTGTTAGCAGATTTGGCTTCCTTGGTTTGTGGCTATATCACTTTCAGTAACTGTCTCCACATTCTTACCATGTTCTTATTGTGCATCTCCTTTTGTGTATTATAAGAACAGTTGCTGCTGACATGGTAACACACCTATAATCCTAACAGTAGGGAGGCTGAGGCAGGCAAGTCTAGAATTGTGGCGCATAGTTCCAGGCCCCCTGGATTAGAGAACAAAATTGTGCCTTTAAACTGGATGTGGTAGCACACACCTGTAACCCCAGCACTTGAGAGGGTAAAGCAGGAGGATTGCTGTGAGTTCAAGGCCAGGCTGCATTACGTGGTAAGACCCTGCCTCAAACCCAAAAAAGTAAGACAGTTCATATGTCTGGGTACTGTCATAAATTCAGTCATTAAGTGGGTAGTTTTTAAGATGAGAAATACTTGTGTTAGATGTGATGTCAAAATAATTCAATGAAGGGAGATAGCTCAGCATTCCAAGTGCCTCCCTGCAAGAGCAAGGAACTGGGTTTGATCCTCATTACTGCATGCTATACCGTGCCAGCCATGGAAACCAGGCATGGTGGCACATGCCTATAATCCCAGCAGTGGGGAGGCCGAAACAGGCAGATCACTATGAGTTGGAGCTGTGTATCAAGACCTTGTACCAAATACATAAGTTTTTAAAAAAGCAAGTAGTATAGAACTGTATACATAAATACAGGTTGTATGTTTGAGTGGCAGGTTGAGTCTAAACAATGCACTTTGGTTGCAAGTCTGAGCAGTTGTTAAGCAGGAAGGTGTTTTGTTTGTTTGTTTGTTTGTTTTGCTTTGAGCCAGGGTTTCACTATGTAGTTCAAGCTAACCTTAAACTCACTGTGTAGCCCAGGCTGGTCTCCCATTTAGGGCAATCTCCTGTGTCAGCTACCTGATTGCTAGGATTACAAACTTTTACCACCATGCCAAATTAAGTGGGTAGGTTAAAACAAAGAATATCTGTAGTTGGGAATGCCTAATATTATAGACAAGCCAGACTGATGACCGATTTTTAACTAATTGTTACAGTAACCTTAGATCTCAGTCTCCTTCTTTCCCTCCTTCCTTCTTTCTTTTTGAGACAGGGTCTCATCCTATGCAGTTCAGGCTGGCCTTGAGCTCTCTTTGTAACCCAAACTGGTCTTGAACGCCAATCCTCTTGCCTCAGCCACCAAGTGATAGGATTACAGGCATGCCCCACCACTCCCAGGAGCTTTTCTCTTTTTAAATAACTGTTTGAAAATTTAAAAAACCTCATGCATGGGAAAAAGTTGCAAATATAACACAAAGAAGTCTTGCTCAAATAGTGTTGGCCTACTGGGTTTATTATTATTATTATTATTATTATTATTATTATTATTATTATTATTTTCCCCTGGAACCTGGGATCGAACTCAGGACCTTGCACTTGCCAGGCAGGCACTTGTGCCCCTGAGCTGTCTCCCTGGCCCTGGCCTACTGGGTTTAAACTTGCCATCTCCTCTTACCTCAGTCTCCCAGAATGCTGGGAACACAGTGTGAGCATCTGCCTACTTTACTGTTGCCGAGACAAAATACTTGATGATCAAAGTTAAAAGAGGTAAGGGAAGGGGCTTGGGGGAGAGCTCGTGGAATAAGTGCTTACCTGTCAAGTGTAAGGTCCTGAGTTCAATCCCTGGTACCACCAAAAAACAAACAAAAACACACTGCATAAAAAAGAGGTAAAGGTTTATTGCGGCATACTCTTTGTAGAGGTTTCAGTCCCAAATTAGCTAGTACCAAGGCAGGATGTCATGGCCGATGAGCATCACAGAGGAAAAACAGTTTGTGGCAAGGAGACGGGAGCAAAAATAGTAAGCAACAACAGCAGCAGCCGTCTTTCTCTCACGTATGTCCTATCCAGGCTACCTGCCATTAGGATGAGTAGCACTCACACCAAGGGTGGGAGCATCGTTAATGCTAGCATCACATCATTAATCCCAGCCCCACACATTCTAGATCTAGCCACCTCTGAAAAGCGCTACCTATGACTGCTTTAGGTTCTGAGGGGAAATCTAGATAAAAAGCTGTAACATTCTATTTTTTGTGACAGTATCTTGCTGAGATTACAGGTTTGTATCATGGTACCCCAGCTTTTTTTTCTTTTTTTTTGATAAGGTCTCACTATGCAGTTCTCGCTATGCAGTTCAGCCTGTCCTTGAGCTCATTTTTGTATCCTAGGCTGGTCTCAAACTCACACCATCCTCCTGCCTCAGCCTCCCAAGTGCTGGTATTATAGGCATTGTTCTTTTAAACCCCCTCCCCCACACACACATCAGAGATTGAACTAAGGAACCTGCGCTTGCCAGGCAAGCTGGCCTAGTTCTTTTAAGTTTTTTAAAATAATTAATTGAGACAGGTTGGCCTCAAACTTTTTATTTTTATTTTATTTTATGTATCTGGTACAGGGTCTCACTACACCTCCCACTCATAGTGATCTTCCTGTCTTCAGCCTCCCCAGCACTGGAATTATAGGTGTGCCCTACCATGCCTGGTCTTGGTAGCAAGGCTGCCAGCTCAGTGTGTGTCCCTGTGCTTGCACCTAAGCAGGCTCTCAATCCACTGAGCTATCTCACCAGCCCAAACTTGTGGTCTTGAACTTGATTCTTTTGCCTTGGCTTCCTGAGCTGTGGGTTTACAGGTATAAACCACCCACCTGACCAGTTAGCTTTTGTCTTTTTTTTTTTTTCATTTGGAGCTTTTATTTTTGCCCAACCAGATTTCATTGGTACATTTTAGATATACGTAATGATTGCATTCATCATAGAGAATTTGTACCTGTATGTGATACAGCTTGATTTTTTTTCTTATTCTCTTACCCTCCCTTCAAATTCTCCTCCCCTTCCCATTTGCAAAGGCTTAGTTTTTGTTTCCATCTTTCTCTTTTTTTAAAAAAATTTTTCCCTTTCACTTCCACTGTCCCTTGTTCACCTCTTCATTTGAGATTTTCTTCCTATTTTGCAATATCTCTTACACATTTTGATCCTTATTTACACTTTTAGTTTTTCACACGAAAGAAGTAGTTGGTATTTACATGTGTGCCAAATTTATTTCACATAAGTGTGTCATCTAAAGTTGAGTCTGTTTACCTAGAAATGTCTGAAGTTTATCCTTCTTTATGGCAGGGTAGCATTTCATGGTATTACAAGCTTTATCCTCTCCTTGTTGGCCAGTTGATGAGCACGTCAACTTTTTTTTTTTTTTTTTTTTAAGGCAGCTGGCTCAGGCTGCTTTAAGGGTAGGTGTGGGGATCAAACTGCCCTCCCCTGTGCCTGACTGGAATTGCCTGCACAGGCGCTTAAACCATTGAGCTAACCCGAAAGCCTCCCCCGCCTCCCAGCATGTGACCGATTTCCAAGATTTGCCTATTACAGACTGCCACTATAAATGTGGATGTCTTTTTGTTTTTCCTCTTCCATTGTTTTGAGTCCCTCAAATTGAAGACTAATTACTAGGTAGGTAGCTGTTTCTTCCCTTTCCAGTTATCTGTCTAATTAGGAGGACAATAAAAAGACTAAATAGGTTGGACATATAGGGATGGTATTTGGCAGTATGGTATCCATGTTATGCTTTGTTGGCTGTGATCTTTTGTTTAGATGAATCTATGTCATTATATTTTATAACACTTTATCTTGGGGCTGGGGAGATAGCTTTGTGGCAGAAGTGCCTGCCTGACAGGTGCAAGGTCATGAATCATGAGTTCGAACCCTGGTCCCGCTCCCCCCTCCAAAAAAAAAAAAAAAACTTTTATCTTGTGCTGGTCAGATTTTCCTGAGAAGAATCTTGTAATCTCCCACCTGGAAGATACAGTCAACCTCTCCATATCTGTTGGTTCCATCTTTTTGGCTTCAACAAATCACAAATGGAAAAATTCAAGAAAAAAGTGGTGTCTGTGTGGAATATTTGTTTATATTTTTTTTGCGGGACCAGTGTTCAAACTCATGACCTTGCACTTGCCAGGCAGGCACTTGTGCCACGGAGCTATTTCCCCAGCCCCTGTATGGAACATTTAAAGATTGTTTTTCTTATCAATATTCTCTATAAACAGTACAGTGTATTTACTACTTACAAAGCACTTATTTTGTTGAAGGTGTTTCAGATAACCTATAGATGGTTTTATATATGTATATATGGGATATGGGTTATTAGGGTTCCATCGTTATCAGTAAATACCAACTGTTGTGTGTGTAAATGCTATCTTCAGGCGTTTCTTGAGGAGTGGGGTATTTTGGAGATAGGATCCTTCTGACTCAGGAGGATCTGGGAGTTGATCCACTGCACTGCACCTAAGCAGGCACTTTAGTTCACTGAGCTATCTGACCAGCCCTATGATCCTCCTGTTTTCAACCTCCCCAGCACTGAGATTACAGGTGGGCACCACCACAGTGGGTCTTGGTGGCCAGCTTAGTGTGCACAGAGCTGGCATAGCATGTGGTGCTAGGGATCAGGACCCTGGTTCCTGAACTTGCTTAAGCAGGCTCTTAGTCTGCCTAGCTATCTCGCGGGCCCTGAAAACAATTCTGCCTTTTTTTTTTTTTTTTTTTTTTTTTTTTTTTTTTTTTTTTTTTTAATGTTTGAGGGCCAGCCAGATAGCTCAGTGGACTAAAGTGCCTGCTTTGGCAGAGTGCAGTGGCCAGGTTCGATCCCATACTGGCCCTGCCCTCAGGGCACTGAAAACAAGAGAATCACTATTAATCTGATCTGTGTAGTGAGACCTTATACATCCTGTAGACCCTGTTCTAAATTCATTTTTTAAAAAAAAAAATACTCATAAAATGTTTATCTGAAATTATTTTTCTGAAGATTTTTTTTGACCAGTTAGTAGGAGGGAATGGTGGTATATGACTATAATCTCGGAACTCTGGGAGACTGGGGTAAGAAGATCAAACTTTTGAGCAACTAGGATGGCTATAAAATTAAAAAATAAATGAGGGCTGGGCTGAGACATGGGTTCAATTCTCAGTACTGCCTAAAAAAAAAAAGCAGAGTGGAGTGAAGAGAGGCCAAAAGTTGATTTTTCCTATCGGTTACTTGCTTTGTTTAGTCTAGCGTCAAAGGCTAAGGAAAAGAAATTAAAAAGTAAAAGATAAAATTGAGTCTCAGTAAGAAAATTTCATAACTATTGACTTCATTCGTGTAGATACTTCACAGATGGATGGATCAGTCAGTCAGTTGATAGTTCAGGCTAGCCTTTCACTTAGTGTGTAGCTCAGGCTGGCTTTGTATATGTGATCCTTCTGCCTAAATCCTGAATACTGAGGTTATAGGTGTGTGCTAGTCTGTGTTGGGGGAGTATTACTAGAGGTTAAAAACAGGTGTGTTCTACCACTGACTAATACCCCAGTCCTTTGTACTTGAGACCAGCCTCAATAAGTTTTCCACACTTTTTAGAGATTGCTGTTTTAGCCTCTTTATTAGAATAAAAGGTATAGGACACTCCTTCTAGTTAAATCACTGTCTTCGATGAGGGGAAGGGCATGGTCTTCAATTGTAGTTCTTGCTGGTCTTGAGCTGTTTAGGCTTGGCTTCTGACTTGGTAAGTCATGGTCTTGGCCTAGTGGGCTGTGCTTTTGTGGGGAGGGACTTGATTCATAATGTTTTCATACTTTCGTTTTCCCACAGAATTGCTTCTCTGCTTGAGACCTCTTTTTACTATCCAGAATGCTGTCAACATTTTCACGTATCACTAGTGTAATGACTTACGAGTTAAACAGTCCCTAAAGGTTAGTTGGTCAGATGTATTTTTTTTGTTTTTTTCTTTTTTTGAGACAGGGTCCCACTTCATAGCCTAGACTGTCCTTGAATTTGCAGCAGTCCTTTTTGCCTCAGTCTCTTGAGATGTACCATACTAAATTAAAAACTTTACTACATAGAAATGGTAAATGTATGAGGTGCTAGATTTGCTTACTGTGATTTAAACATTATATGATATAGCTGGGTGTGGTGGCTGGGCATGGTGGTGTGTACCTGTAATCCCAGCACTTGGGAGGCTGAGGCAAGAGGATTGGTGTGAGTTTGAGACCAGCCTGGGCTAGAAAAGTAAGCTCACGGCCAGCCTGAGCTTAGACCCTGTCTCAAAAAGACAAAAATAAATAAATAAAATGGAAAAAAAAAATTATGTGATGTAAACTAGATGTGCCACAGACCTATAATGCCAGCCCTCGGGAAGCTGAGGCAGTAGGATCACTGTGAGTTTGAGGCCATCTTGGGCTATGTAGTTCAAGGCCATAACAAGACCCTGTATTAAAAAACAAAAACAAAATATGTGATATAGATGTACAGATGTACACTGATGTGTTCCATGTTTGGTTGTTTGGGACTTTTTTTTTTTTTTTTTTGAGACAGTATTTTGCTGTGTAGTTCAGGCTGGCCTTGAACTCACTATGCAGCCCAGGCTGGCTTCTCGCCTCAGCCTTCTGAGTGCTGGGATTACAGGTATGTGCCACCAGTCCTGGTTGGTATTCTTAAGTACATACTTTTTTTTAATTGAATAAAAATTGACCTAGTGCTTTTTTAAAAACTTGCTTTTACAAGAATAATACATTGTTCTTAGTACCACAAAGTATGATTGTATGATTGTGGGAGGTCTTACTATTTTTTGTACTAGAGAATGAAACTAGGGCAGGGACACTGAACTATATCTCCAGTAACTCTCGCTCTCCTGCCACTTTTGAGAGAGTCTGTAGTTGCCCAGGCTGTGCTTGATCTTGTGAACCTTCTGCTTTCGCCTCTCAAAATGCTGGAATTATAGGTATGTGCCACCATTCCGTTTTATAAAATTTTTGTGCAGTTGAGTGTAGTGGCCCACTACCTTTTTTATAATCCTGCCACTGTAGAGGCTGAGGCAGTTCGTTTGCTGTAAAATAGAGGCCAGCCTAGGCTACATAGTGAGCTCAAGGCTAACCTGAATTTCCTGACAAGACCCTATTTCCCAAAAAATAAACAATTTTTTTCAAACAAATGTATTTGGTATAGGTAGTACTTGTTAGTACCAAATATTTCCCTGTTCTTAACTGTCCACATGGATTTTTTTCTGCAGGTAACATGACTTATCATTTTAGGGTGTGGATTTTGTTTTTCTTATTGTCAATAATTGTACTTTTTTGGGGGAGCCGGCGAGATGGTTCAGTGGTCTAAAGCGCCTGCTTAGGAGGGCTCAGGCAACTGCAGCGACTGTGGTTCAATCCCCGGCACCACATGCTGCGCCAGCCCCACCACCAGGGCAGGCTGAGCCAGCCACAAAATAAATAAAGAAACAAACACAACAAGCAAACAAATAAATAAATAAATAAAAATTTTTAAAAAAATAATTGTACTTTTGTTTTGTTTTGTTTTTTTTTGGTGGGACCAGGGTTCAAACCTCACAACCTTGAACTTGCCAGGCAGACACTTGTGCCACATAGCTATCTCCCCGTCCCCTTATAATATCTTCTTTAAGATAGTTGTAGTAAGTGTTTCGAAACTTCATACAAGCATAGAAGATACTTGATTAGATACCCTGTTGGATACATTGGACAAAGTGCTCCTTATCAGCTCATATAAAATATAATTAAATTTTTTTTTTCCAAGTGCTTCTGTTTTCACTTATCAATAGTGTTGCCTAGTAAGGTCTTTCATGTAGTTCATGTTGGTCTTGACCCTGCTATGTAACTGATCTCAAATTTATGGCAATCTTGCTTCAGCCTCTCAAGTGCTAGAATTACACTAGCTTGGAGGCTGGATCATTCAGGGATATTTATTGATGTTTGTCAGTTTGTGGTTTAAGTACTTGTCCTGTAAAGTATATAGTTTTAGGCTTGAAACTTGATTATGGCTTTTCCTATTTCCCCCTTTCTCTTCCTTCCTTCCCTCTTTTCCTCTCTGTCTCTCTGCCTCCATCTCTGTCTCTTGTCTGTCTGTGGACATAAATTTGCTTGTATGGCCTAGACTGTCCCATCTCCTGATCCCCCTTCCTCTTGAATTTGGGATGTAGCTGCCTGCCTTTAGCTCATGCTTACCATGCACAAAACTCTGGTTTCAGTTCCCAGCATAGGGTGTGAGGGGGTGAGGATGTTCAACTGTTTGCCCTTTGATTTTATTTTATTTTATTTTTGTCTTTTTTTTTTTTTTTTTAATTTTTTTTTTTTAATTTTATTTATTTGTTTGCTTGTTGTGTTTGTTTGTTTCTTTCTTTATTTATTTTGTGGCTGGCTCAGCCTGCGCTGGTGGTGAGGCTGGCGCAGCATGTGGTGCCGGGGATCGAACCGCAGTTCCTGCAGTTGCCTGAGCCTTCCTAAGCAGGCGCTTTAGACCACTGAACCATCTCGCCGGCCCTTTTTTGTCTTTTTGAGACAGGGTCTTTCTGTGCAGTTCAAGCGGGCATTGAGCTCACTTGTAGCCCAGGCTGGTCTCAAACTCGCACCAATCCTCCTGCCTCCCAAGTGCTGGGATTACAGGCGTGCACCACCTTGCCCGGCTCATTGCCCTTTGATTTAATAGATGTGTAGCCAATCTTCTAGTATAGTTAAATTTAATAGCTTACTTGACAGTTGATATGCTTTTCTTAGAAAACTTGTCAGTAGATGAGATGACTGATAGTAATTATGGTGAGGTTCATCATTTTTTGTTTTATTTTATTTTTATTTTATTTTATTTTGCGGTACCAGGGATTAAAATCAGGACCTTGCACTTGCCAGGCAGGCACTTGTGCCGCTGAGCTATCTCCCCAGCCCCTGGGTTCATCATTTTGAACTGTTACAGTTTTGGATACTGTGAAACAAAAATTTGACTATGCTTTGGAAGAATGAGGTCCATAAACACTATTACATTCTTTTTTTATTTTTTAAAAAATATTTATTTATTTATTTATTTATTTATTTATTTATTTATTTATTTATGTTGCGGGACCAGGGTTCAAACTCACAACCTTGCACTTGGCAGGCAGGCAGGCACTTGTGCCGCAGAGCTATCTCCCCGGCCCCTACATTTTTTTAAATCATTCACTCACTCCATTCATTCATTCATTCATTCATTTATTTGGCACAGTGTCTCACTATGCAGCAGCTTGGACTCATAGTGATCCTCTTGTCTCAGCTTCCCCAGCACTGGGATTACAGGTATGTGCCACCATGACCAATTTTGGGAGCCAGCATCGCATGCAGTACCAGGGGTCAAACCCTAGTCTTTGCACTTGGCAGATAGGCACACGCTTAGACCACGAAGCTATCTCCCTAGCCCCACTATTACTTTTTTTCTCTCTCTCCATCTCTTTGAGACAGGGTCTCATTATGCAGTTTAGGCTGGCCTTGAGCTCACTTTTGTAGCCCAGGTTGGTCTCGAACTCGCGCTGATCCTCCTGCCTCAGCCTCCCAAGTGCTGGGATTACAAGCGTGCACCACCATGCCCAGCCACCCACTATTACTTTTTAAGAATCTCTTTTTTTGTCTTTCAGGGACAGTGTTTCACTGTGCAGTTTGAACTTATTTTGTACCCCAGACTGGCCTCTAACTTGTAGCAACTGTCCTGCCCCAACTTCCGTAGTGCTGGCATTACAGGCATGTGCCACCATGCCAGGCTAAGAATTTATATTTCTTTTCTTTCTCTTTTTAAGTCAGGGATCAAACTCAGGACCTTGTGCTTGCCAGGCAGGTGCTTAAGCCGCTCAGTTGTCTTCCCAGCCCCCTATATTTCTAAATTAATAATTGTATTATTTGTGTATTTCAAAACATTGCAGTACTAAAATATATGCTACTTACTAAGAATAGTTCACATTGGCTCTTTGTGGGAGCATGGTTTTAAAATATGTGTAGAGGGGCCGGCGAGATGGTTCAGTGGTCTAAGGCGCCTGCTTGGGAGGGCTCAGGCAACTGCGGGGACTGCAGTTCGATCCCCGGCACCACATGCTGCGCCAGCGCCACCACCAGGGCAGGCTGAGCCAGCCACAAAATGAATAAATAAAGAAACAAACAAATACAACAAGCAAACAAATAAATAAATAAATTAAAAAAAAATAAAATATGTGTAGAATATAAAGAGAAATAGATGTAATTTTTACCTCTTTAACGTTTCTGTTATCCTATCATTTATATACAGACACTATTAGCATTCAGCACCTCACTGTATTTTTTCAGGTTTGGGATTTGGTGATTAGTTTCATCAAGAAGGGTGTGGCAATAACCTCTGACAAATACAAAAGCTTTTTCAGGTCCTACGTTGCGGTGTAGTTGGCTAAGATTTAGATGATAGAAGAGATCCTGGTTACCCAGATTCTACGAATGAATCTAGCCAATGCAGTATTTTCTTTGGAGCTTAGTAGTGAAGTCTTTTGGCATAGCTGTTCACAGTCTGTGTGTTTTCACATAGACTCTTCCCATCTGCTTGGCTGTGTGCTGCACTCATTTTGGACAGAGTGATAAAGAACAGAGACCACTGTCTCAGTAACTGTCGATAGAGAAAATACCCTGACAGAGTCAGACCTACCCTGAACTGTTAGCCACCCCAGCTTTTTAGTTACTGTAATGGGTAGCAAGGAACAATTATTTGCCTACTTTGGTTTTGGTACCAGGCATCCTTCTCTAATTTGTGCACTTAAGCAGTCTTACTACAGTATTTAGGATTTCTCTATCCTCAGTCATTTACTCAGCAATCTTTTACTTTGGTCCTAGTTACCAAGTTTCTAAACTTACACTTTGTTAGGAACATGATCTTAACACTAATAATAGGGGATGAGGTCATTGGTTTTTTTTCATTGACGTTTTTATTTTATTTATTTTTAATAAATTTTAATTTTTTAATTTATTTGTTTACTTATTTTATGGCAGGCTCAGCCTGCCCTGCTGGTAGGGCTGGCGCAGCATGTGGTGCTGGGGATCGAACCACAGTCCCTGCAGTTGCCTGAGCTTTCCTAAGCAGGCGCTTTAGACCACTGAACCATCTCACTGGCCCCTTCATTGACTCTTAAGATGCCATAAATCAAAAAAATGCGTCATTGCTATACTAAGAAAGGAAGCATACTGCCTATTACGTTAACATGCCACTAATTGGGATATGCAGTCTGATTTCAGGCACATAAGAAATACATATTGTAATTAACACAATACAGTATTAAATACCTTTGTTTAGGTAGTTAGCATTATGTAGTTGAACTTGGTAGTTTTGAAATACTAAACAGTTTTCATGGACTGTGCTGAGCAAAATGCTGGAGGTTAGCACCCTATTTGTTACTGGCTCAAAAGACATTAAATAAGCACACAAATAAATATGAATCGTGCTAATTGTAAAAACAACTTGTAATTTTCCATAGTAAGGAACAAATGGAAATGAGTTAAATGAGTTTTAGGAAGACTAAGCACAACATTTAAGTGAAGCCTGAGAATGCATGGAAAAGAGAATAGGGAGAGTATTAAGGTAGCATTTTCTGGTAGACAAACTGCTCGAAATTTAAAAGCCAGTAAATTAAGAAAAAAATTTGTTTATGGAGACAGTGTCTTGCCATGTAGTGCAGGCTGGTCTCAAACTCACAGTGATGTTCCTGCCTCTATCTCAGTAGTGCTGGGATTGTAAGGGTGTATCACTATGCCTGGCAAGAAAAAGTTTTGTGAAACATAGCATACTGTTGTGGGGGGGGGGGAAGATCCTGTTATTTATAATAACACAGATGAACCTGGAGTACATTATTATTAAGTGAAAGAAGCCAGTCACAAAAACAAATAACTGTATGACGTCACTTCTGTGAGAAATCTAAAAGTCAAACTCATAGAAGTAGAATAAAATAGTGCTTATGGAGGTTGGGGTACAGGGCTTTAAAAATGGGGAAGAGTTTGGTCAAAGAATACAAAGTGTCAAGTAAAAAGAATAAGAGTTAAGAACTCTTGTGCAACATAATATATGTGTCTTAGTTACTTTTTACTCCTTGCTGGGACAAATACCCAGCACTCAAAATGAAGGAAGGAAAGGTTTATTTAGCTCACAGTTGCGGTTTCAGTCCATATTCAGCTGGCCCAAGGCTGAGCGGAACAGGGTAGAGAGCATCCAGTTCATGGTGGCGGAACAGCAACAATCACGACAGAGGCAACAGACCAACCAGGGCACAGAGAGCAACAACTTCTGTCTGTCTCTGTCTCTCTTTATATTACATTCAGGCTCTCTGCCTTAGCCTATCCACCTTAGGCCACACCAATAATCCCAGCCGTACTCAGACCAATAACCCCATCAGTACTAAAACACATAATCCCAGTGGACCATGACTCAAGTCTCAAACTCTAGAAGTCCCACCCCATGATTGCATGAAGCTTTGGGAGGACAACTAGACATAAACCATAAAATATGTAATTAATAAAATGCACTACATTCTTAAAAATTGCTAGGAAAGTATATATATATTTTTTAATTTTTTATTTTATTTATTTATTTGTTTGCTTGTTGTGTTTGTTTCTTTTTTTTATTTATTCATTTTGTGGCTGGCTCAGCCTGCCCTGGTGGTGGCGCTGGCGCAGCAT
>PVKN010019804.1:0-16243 GCA_004027915.1 Capromys pilorides | reverse complement strand
GAGGTCTTTTTGTTTCTTTTGGTTTGAACTGATCTTACTATGTAGCCCAGGCTGGCCTTGAATTTCCAGTGATCCTCCTGCCTCAGCCTCCTGAGTGCCACTGGGATTACAGATGTTGCCATGGCCACCACACCCAGCTGAGAGGTGAGACCCAGGTGACAACGTTAAGTGTGCTGGTGCTGGCATGGCACATAGTGACATTTTGGAGAGCCAAATTAATTTGAGTTTCTCACACTGAGGGGCCATACATTTTGTGCATAATTAACCTGCTGCTGGGATCTGCTTTCTAGACCTTGGTTTTGACTAATGAAATTCATGGCTGAAAAAAGATATGTATTGCTATGCAAGAAGGTGGCCTATGCCTGCTACATATGCAGATGGGAAGGTCTTTTCCACAAAACCCTTGCTCAGATAGTGTGTATGTGGCAGGGTCTCAGATTTGTGCCACCAGGCCTGGCTCTGCTCACATTTGAAATTAGCCTTTTTTTCTTTTGGTACCAGAGATCCAACTCAGGACCTCATGCTTGCCAGGCAGGCACTGAGGCCGCTGAGCTGCCTCTCCTGCCCATGAATTAGCCTTTAACAAGACTTTCTCCACTGTCACTAATACAGGCCTGGGTCTACTTTGCATGTGTGCCCTAGACCCTGAAGGAACTAATAAATGCTTGGAACAGTGGTTACGGTCAACATAAAGAATTACTGAGCGTGTCAAGTCTATTTTTCAAATACAGAATATGTTCATATAGAACAAAATTCAAAAACAATAAAGGGATCTAATGAGAAAGACGGCATTTCCAGAAGCTTTTGCTGTCTTAAGTTTCAGGACAGGGCATGAGGTTTCTCTTAACCTTTTAGGAGGGAATCTGGAAGCCAATGACTATGAAAGGCCCCAGAGAAGGGCCACCCTCGGCCGGGTCACCTAGGCAGCTCTTTGACCTTGAGCCGCCTGGGCACTGTCGGGAAAGTCAGTGCTCTCTGGAGTGTCCTCTGCCGTTATCTCCTGCGCTCAGTGCAGAGGACGGCTCCTGGTCCTGAGGGCAGGACCCAAGGGCGTTGGCACAGCATGTGCCCTGCACACCACAGGTCCCACATTCAGTTCTGATCCTGATCCCTGTGTGGCAAACAAGCAAGCTCAGCGCTTCCTAATCAGTGCCACCACTAATTAAGACAAGGTGTCACCATTTCACAGAAACCCTGATAAGGCCACAGATGGATGGGGGCAGCCTGCCCACCTCCTTGAAGCTCTTGCAGCTCACCCCGAGACTAGGGCGGGGCCGCCTCTGACAGCAGCTCTCCTCCCCTGCACCTGTTTCTGCTAACTGGAACCTTCGGTCAGATAGTTAATCAAATGCCAGGTGCCGTATCATTAATATTGCCAGCAACTCTGAAAGGTGACATCACCTGGAACTGAAGTGGCGTGGGTCTGCAGCTCTTCCCAGGTGGAAGGAAATGCACGGCCACAGCTATCCTGCGGGAAGCTGTTTCCTACTAGGTGATAGCTGTGATTGAGTGTGGCCCAGGCTGGTCTTGAATATGGGCGATCCTCCTGCCTCAGCCTCTCTAATGCTGGCATCATAGGCCTGTGCCACCATTCCCAGCTTGAGCTCTTTAACTTGTTTTTTATGTGTATGTCTGTGATGCTGTTACTACCCCGGTCTTGGGGAGCTGGTACACTGACGTCATGTCTTGGTCATTTCAGACCTTTTACTATTTCCTTCCAGCTCCCTTCCTCTGAAACCTCTCCTCTTTGTTGCCTTTATTTTGCTCTGTAATGGCTGTATCCAAAATCTCTTTAAAGTGGAAGGAAAGCTCCAAATGGCTTTTTATTTATTTTAATTAACTAATTAATTTATCACCTGAAAATGTTTGCAACTGTAGAATTAGAGAGCTATTTGGGAACTCTCAGCTTTCTAGCTTATAAATATACAGTGCTTGGAGTATTTCAATTGAAAAACTGCACAAGTTTCCCCCTCTCTCATCACATAGGAAGTTCCCTCCCAGTGCGATTCGATCCACTGGGGAAACTGCAGGGGTTGAGATCCGGCATGGAAGACGCACAGGGTGGGCTGAGCAGACACATGGCTCGCTGTACTGGCCTCACCGCCCTGGTGTATGCTTATGGGTTTCACTGAAAACAGTTCAGCAAAACCCGTAGAGGCAGACTTTGGGAACACTGAGCAGACAGTGACGATATGACCACCGGAAACGCTGCAGGGGACTGGGCCACACTGGCCTCCTGGCTCCTGCCCTCCAAGGGGCCCGCAGAGGAATGGTGCTGGCCGGCCTCAATGCTATGCAGGGCATCGCGGAGAGGGGAGGTGAGGAACCAGATGGGTCAATTCCTGCCATTTCATCACTCACTTGGGGCAAACTTCAGCAATGCTGTGCCCAGTACAATCTGGGGTAATTCCACTGAGTGGAAGGCGGGTCCTTTCTGCATTTTTTCTGCTCTAACTGGACGTCAAACTCAGTGGAATGCCTTGCCACTCCAGCCAAATCCCAGACCTGTCTGCCCTGGACACAGGTCGTCCCGGCTTGGTGCACAGGGAGGTCCCAGGGCAGAGGCTGGTGCGGGGGTGGGGAACCTGACAACCTCCTTCTATCTAGACCATGGGAAAAGTGAAAACAGGTTCACCTCTTGCTGTCCCCTGTCCAGCTGCAGGGCCTGGAGTGCTCTCTCCAGCTTCACCTTCTCGTCCAGCGCATTTGTGGCCTACAAGAGTCAGTGGACATAGAAAGGGCTCGGGCTCGCTCTGCCAGTGCCCGCTCTGCCAGTGGCTCAGCAACTTTGTTACAGGGTTTCTCGGTTACCTGCGTCTCAATTGCCTTCAGTCTTGACTTCAATTTCTCATTATCTTCTTGGAGTCTTAAAATTTCCTTTGTGAGAATTCAAATTATTATTTTAATATTTGATGTTATGACTTGTTTCACTTAAAACTCCAATTATTACTATTATTATTATTATTATTATTATTATTATTATTATTATTATTTGCAGGACCAGGGTTCAAACTCAAGACCTTGCACTTGCCAGGCAGGCACTTGTGCCATGGAGCTGTTTCCCCGGCCCCTTAAAACTCCAATTATGACATACTTCAAAAACCCACATGCCTGGGTGTGGACGACGTCCCAGTTTTGCCCAGGCCCCCAGGCTTGAACCCCGTGGAGGCTGTGGCTCAAGACTCCTAGCTCACCCTAGTGACCCCTTGCCTGGCCCACACTCGCTTTCCTCTGCCCCGCCCCGCCCCGCCCCTTGGGCTCTAGCCAGCAGAGACCCAGGAGCTCTGTCTGCCTGCACAGCTCCAGCCGAGAGCCGCTCAACTGGGTCTCCCTTCTCCCTGGGCGCAGCACAGGCAGGGTGGGACTGCAGAGTGTGGCCCCTGCTTCCACTTCACAGCTCTCCGTGCAGGAGGCAGCGCCCTTCCCCGGTGCCCCAGGGCCCGCCCTGAGGCCAGCACGCTCTTCCTTCTTACGCCCGGCCCGTGCCAAGCTCCTCAGCAGCTCTGCCGTCCTCCTTCCTGAGTGTCGTTAGCTGCTCCGCTGTGACTGCTTCAGCATCCTGAATCCAATCCAGACACTGACCTTTCACGGCCGGTCACGCTCACTTTGGGGGACGAGCGAGGCCTCCACTGGGGCCTGGTTGCAGCGGTCTCACAGCCTGTAGACACCCAGGAAGGAGGCTCCAGGGCTGCTGCAGAAAGTGGTGAGCACGCCGTGGTGAGGCCGTGCGGGTGAGGAGGAGGATTCTGCAGGGATTCATGGCATTGGGTCCCTTACTTAATAAGTGACAAAAGCGCTTTGAACACTCACCGCACTCTCCAGTTGCCCCTTACCCTGGTCCCGCCGGCTCTGCCCACCTTCCTGATGTCCATTCTGCTCCCTGCCAATAGCCACCTGCCCTTCCCTGGGCTAGTGTCACCCTGTCACCAGTGTTGTCCCATGGAGCCAGGTTCTGCTTCCAGAATATCATCTCTAACTTCCACTGAAACCCTAAGCTTTCTGAGTGCCAGGACATGGGGCCTGGTGCTACACTACTTTTGATCTCCACCAAGACCTGCAGAGCATACGGGAGCCATAAAGGTATTTATCCACTGGCAATTTTATAGACAAAAAAAAAATTCATCACGGCTCATAGACTTTAGCTCTCTATAACAAATAGACCCAACCCACCCACCCTTGGCTGGGACAAAGGACAAGGTGCCTGGAACGGCTTCCCACTGTCTGGATGGCCAGCACGCCCTCTGCTGGCCACTGGGCACCATGGTGACTCTCTAGGCTGGACTTGGTGTGGGGACCAAAGCCAGGGCCGGCTCCCCTCCCATGTCAGGACCCAGAGCTGTTCAGGCCACAAGGGGACAGGACCAGAGGGTTTTTGCTTCTTAGAGAGATGCTGGTGTTACCTTGTTGAGGAGCTCTGCCGCCCCACCTTCGTTAAGGGGAACAAGTTTCGGCTTTGAGGTGTCTATGATGGGCTGAAAGGAAAAGAAAAAGCCATGTTGCAGCAGCGCCGAGCCCTGCACTTCCCGAGGGGCCAACACTATACACAGTGCTTGATTTTGCTTGGCCCAGGGCCCAGGAGTCAAAAGTAAATAAGAGCGGAACTAGCCCGTTGAACACGGCTCTGCCAGAGTCAGGTGTGTGGGCGCGGGACTCATCTGAGCCTACGCTCTGCCTCCACCAGCAACGAGTGTCAGGGCTGGGACTTGTGCAGGTGTGCCCACATGTGCCACCCCACGGGGGTCCTAACAGACACGACGTTTTCAGGTACTTCCTGCACTTGACTTCTTTTGCCTGAAGCTGACAGACAGGTGTGGAAGCCCCTTAAGTGCTTTTCCTCAAGAATTCTCCCTTTGGCCCTCGACTGCGGCTGTCTGTAGAGGTCGGCACTCCATCAGAATGACCCCAACTTACGTTTTTTCTTGAAGATGTAAATTCTGCTTTTTCAAATTCTGCAACTTGTTCTAGCAATTCTCTTGGAGAGGGAAGAAATGCAAAAAAAACACATTCATTTAGAGCACACCTGTATCACATGAGAGAAACAGAGTCATGGCATCAGCCTATTGACATCACAGAGTCAGGAAGGACAGTGACCCCAGGTGATGGGATGAGGGCAGTGCGGTGCACGTGCAGCATAAGCCCAGGAGACCGCTCTGTGATGGCACACGGTAGGCTGGGGAAGGGGCAAACCAGGCTGCAGCAGCTATCTGATCTGAGCCGATGCGCCTGGGAGAGGGAGATAGCATGGGCGGAGGTCCCTGACTGGCGCAAAGACAGACAGGAGCTGACTGTGCCTGTGCGTAAGCAGCAGCTCCAAACTCATCAGAAGATCAAGTGCTCAGTGGGGTGTGGTGGCGCAGGCCAGAGATCCCAGCACTACCGAGGCTGAGGCAGGAGGACTGTTGTGAGTCTGAGAGCAGCCTGGGCTACACAGAGAGTCCAAGGCTGGTCTGAACTGCAGACTGAGACCCAGCCTCAAAAGGACAAAAACAACAAGCAACAGCCCCCTCCAATAAACACAGCGTCCAACTTCTCAGAGTTCTGGCAGAGTTGCTGGCTAATGGGCACAGGAACTGAGGGAGTCCGTGTCCTCGCTGGCAGGGAGCCCGCCACCTTGTCTCGGCATCGGTTGCAACTTTACTGATTTTACCGTAGCTCTTAGTAGCGCTTGAAGGATAAGGTCATTGCCTTTTCATATTTTGTTTCCTACTATAAGTGTAAACACAATTATTCAACATCAATTTATAACCCCACGAGTCTGAATCCATGGCAATTATCATATCTTACAGTGCTTCTTTCTTCCTTAACCTATCTTTAAAAGCTTACTGGGGTCTGGGGACAGAGCTCAGTGACACAGTGCCCGCCTGGCAAGTGTGAGGTCCTGAGGTTGATTCCTGGTATCACAACAATAAATAAATAAACAAACACATCCTACTGTTAAGACTGACCACAAACAAAGCTGTGGAAGGAACTGCGAGACCCCAAAAGGCCATTTCCTGGCGCCAGGGCTCGTGCAGTTCCAGGAGCCACAAAGCACAGATGCCATGTCACCTGTTTTCCAGCTCAGAGACATCAGTCCGAAGCTTGAGGTACCAGCGCTCGGCCTGCTCGAAGAGCTGGCGCAGGAGCAGCACGTTGGTGTGGGCCGTGTTGATGAGTTCCGACTCCACCTCGCTGTGCACCACGGTCTGCAGCCCGCTCAGCATGTCCGCCACCTCGTCCATGGTGAAGGTCTCCTCTGCTAGCCTGCAAGACAGGACCGGGACCTGAGCGGGAGACAGAGACCCCCGAGCAGGGTGAAATGCCCGTGATCAACACAGGATGGGCACCATATTTTCATTAACAAGACAATGACAATTTAAGCTCCATGTACGACATCCATGAAAATGGTTAAATTGTGGCCAATTCTTTAAATGTGCAAATTTTAATATAAATACACACTGACGTGTGTATTTATATTAACTGATGATAACTTCTCAAGTTATCATCAATGGAAAAAGTTTCTCAATATTACATTTTTACTTCAATTAGCTTTTCATACTTAAGAGTTTCAAGTCATGTGGAAGGAATAGTTTATCTCCTTTTTTTGTGGCACAGGGACTGAGACCAGGGCCCTTCCTCTGAGGTATAGCCCGGAGACAGGGTCTCACTGAGTAGCCTAGGCTGGGCTTTCGCTTTCGATCCTCCTGCCTCAGTCTCCCAGGAGGCTGGGATGTGTGTCACCACACCCATGTTTTTCTACTGTTTGTCACGGATTTATTTATTTATCTATTTGTGCAGGGTCTCACCACGCCTCAGAGTCATAGTGATCCTCCTGTTTTCAACCTCCTTAGTTCTGGGATTACAGGCAGGCGCCACCTTGCCCAGACTCCATCACCAGCTCAGTGCGCCTGGGTGTGGGGCCGGCATGGCATGTGGCACCAGGGATTGAACCCTGACCTCTGTGCTTGCCGGTCCTTGTGGAGGATTTTAACTACAGGAACTGGTCACATGTTGGTGACAGCCCATGAGGAATAAATGCTAGTGGCACATTGTCTCTCTTAGCCTTCATAAGGCCCCTAAGATGAGAATACAGAAGTGACCTTGAAGTGCCACTGCTGCACTGCGCCCACGGATACCACCGCCCACAGCAGCACCAAAGCTCTTCACACCCCCTCACATTCAGGCTAGAAAGGCCCCGCCATCTCCCCTGTCCCCTAACTGTGACAAGAGCAGCATGGGAAGTGCAGGCTCATGCTGTGTCCCCAGGGTCACTCGGCCCTCAGCCAACTTGTTGACTCAGTCGCTGCCAACAGTGAGCTGTGCATGGAGCTGCCACCAGCGCCTCCTGTAGTGGCAGCACCGCATCCTGTCTGCCTCCTCTGCAGACCCCATCCTCAGACACTCAGCCTGGCCAGCACTGCAGCCTCCACCTCAGCTGCTGCTGCTTCCTCTCTTGTAGATGGAGCAGACCAAGCAAGGTGCGGCTACCCCGAGTCTCAGCACTGTGACATTCTGGCTAACAATGTCTGATTTTACTGTTGCACGTAGCCAGCAGAACTGGACCACTCATAAAGACCTTAGAGTAGCCAGGTGCAGTGCAGATAACATGCCTGTTATCTCAGTACTCAGTAGGCTGAGGCAGGAGGGGCACTGTGAGCTTAGGCTGGCCTGGGCTATAAAGTTCAAGGTCAGCCTGAACTGCATAGGGACGCCCTGGCTCAAAAAGATACCCCTCAAAATCCCTAAGGTTAACTTTCATAAAAGTCTTCATTAAATTTATTTTCTAATTTCTTTAATAGAACATACCACTTTTTTTTTTTTTTTGCCTTTTTTTGTACTTTTGGGAAGGTTCTACAGGGTGCTCAGGGTCTCACTACTAGACTGGACTCATAGTGATCTGCCTGTTCACTGTCTCCCAAGAGCTGGGATTATAGGCGCGTGCCACCATGCCCAGTCTCGATTGTCATCTCAGTGTGCCCCGGGGCAGGGCCAGCACAGCAGGCCCGGGGATCAAACCTCCAGCCCCTGTGCCTGCTTGCAGGTGCTTGAATCTGCTGAGCTATTTGGCTGACCCTTTTTTGTGTCATTTAAACTGTAGATTTTGCCTGCTGGGGACTAGAAAGGCTGACGGGCACTCCGCTGAAGGAGCTGGGCAGACAGTAGGCGGAGGTAAGGACCTCTGTCCAGACCTTGAAAGCCGCAGCTCACATGGAGGTGCCACTCACTCACACCCACCTGGTGGTTAACTTCTGTCCATGGTGGACCCAGTGGAATTCACTGTCATCTTTTGCCTCAAATCAGGTAACAACCTGGGATTAGTCAGTGAGCTAGACACAGTTTCTTGGTGTCTTTCTCTCTCCTAACTCTTCAGGATGAATGGTATAGGTATTTTCCTGCCAGCTGCCCCCTCTCATGTTCTAGTTTTTCAGTGAAAGGCCCAAGGAGAGTTGGGGACTCTGTCATTAACCCATCAGCCCCGTGCAATTTCCTGACTACTTTTCCGCAGCTCTGCTGCCTGGGAAGTGCTGACACATCTGTGTCTGACTGCGATCCCCTGTAAAACCCAGTTCTTGATTTCGCACTCCATGAAGCTCAGCGTTGCTGCCCTCCATGAGTAGCTGACCAGGAGGAGCTGGGAAGGAGTGTCCCGGTTTCTGTCCTGCAGTCCACCCTGGCTCCCAGGAGGGGTCATGTTCCTCCTGCTTCCCTAGAGTCCCCAAATACCTGCTCTCCTTGAGGTCCTGGAAGCAGGAATCCACAGTCTTGAGTCTCAGGCCTCTCTTTGAACGAGCAAAACGCATATAATTAATAACTTCAGTTTGATGGTGCTCATTGAGGCCCAGTTCTGCCTGAAAAGGAGATTATTTTTAGTCTTGAAGATTTGATAAGAGAGTAAGATATACAATACACAAGATTATCTTATCATGGAGACTGATAGATGTCCTATGAATTCTGTCTTTCCCCTCCTTCCTTCTGGCTGGAAGGCTGCCCTGCTAAGTGGCACCTCCACTTCCTGGGACATCTGTACTTCTCAGGGACAGATGTGGGCAAGAGAAGGTGGGCTACTTCCAAGGCCTGGGCCTTAGGATGTGGCGTTCACCTCACTACAATCCGTTTTCCCTGAAACCTGGCAGAGTAGGAACCAGCTGAGCCTTGCAAACAGTCAAGTGTCCCAGGTGGTGGGAGAACAGCCAGATGAAAGGGGCTGAGGCCCCACCTCATGGGGGCAGCACTGAGCCAGGGGCAAATTGAAATGAACCGGATGGTGCTAGATGAGATGTGAGGGTTTGTATTCTTCCTTTAATATATACGCTGCTGAAGCAAGCAGTGAGCTTTTGTATTCTTGGAGTCACTAGTTTTTGGGTCTACTATAGTGACTTAACCTTAGCCCATCAAAGACAACTTAGAAAAGGGTATTTTGTTTGGAAGTAGACTTCGAGCTTAAGATGGCTAAGAGGCAAGACCAAGAGGTTTGTACAGCTTAATAGTAGTGCTACTCATTTTATATTCATTATCTCAGGCATCATTTTCACACCCCTGGTGGAACTATCCGCCATTTTACTAAAATGCCTCAGCTGTTACATTGGCACAAGATAGAACACCAACAGCCACTGCTTTTGCGTGACCGCACCACCATCCTCTGTAACTCATCTTTGTAATACATTAGGGAAATCATGAGGAGCAGGTGTCTAAGCTCAGAAAGGGGGCAGTGAAGAGGAGGTGCAGCTCAGTGGCAAAGTGCCGTGGCCTGGATCTCTCGCACTGCAAACGCAGCACATTTTAAAGACAATTTTGTTGTTGTTGTTGTGGGGTGGGGGGGAGTATCAAGAACTGAACCCAGGACTTTGCCAGGCAAACTATATCCCTGGCACCCAAGACAATTTTTTTTGAGTAACACATAGAGGATAGCTTCAGTTTAGGCCTTTGAAACCAGGCTGGGAACATAGTCAAAAGTAAGGACTGGTTTTCTTCTTTTTTCTTTGGTTAAAGGTCTGTTTTGTTCAGTGCTGCGTTGTCTGCTTTGAGACAACAGCGCGTGGACTAAGCAGGAACTCTTATGCGGAAGTCCTCGAGCCCAGTGAAGCAGCTCCCACACGCCTGGCTTTATTCTTTTCTCTTGAACAAGAGTTGGGCTTCACGATCATGCACTGTTTTATGTATCACTGCTACTTAAATTGGCATGCTCTATTTGCTGGAGGAATTAATAGTCTTTTTGTTTTTATGTTTTGGTGTTGGGGATCAACCACAGGCCTCCATTAGGCTGATGCACGTTCTACCAGGTGCTTATGCCCCTTAGCTATCTCCCTGACCCTCAGTGATCTTTTTGTGCAGGCCAAAACTAAAAAAATGTCATCCAAATTTCCTCTGCTTCAAGAGTGTGCTTGGATCCTTACGTGATAAATAATTCCACACTGAAAGGGTGGCAGTATTACTCCCCCTCAGCTCTTAGCCCTTAACTGTGTAATCTGGCGAAGGCGTGTGTGAGTGCGTGTACGTGTGTACGCCATGTGAGCGTGTGTGTGTAAACTTGATGCTTTGTGAAGAGTTCGAGCTCTTCGGTGCATCCCAGCTCTCATCACCGCCACCTGCCAGCTGTGACCCGGCCGTGGCACTTCCAGGCAGCAGCGAGGGACGAAGCGATGAGAGGCTAAATAGGAGAGGGAATCACCCAGGATCCGGGCCGTTGAGGCGAGGCGAGGCGAGGTGAGACTCAGGCGCCCAGCGCGGCCTCCCTTTTTCAGAGGGCCCAGGGGCGGAGCTCAGGCCCATCGCTCCGGACCCACCGCGCAGCGTCTCCAGCCCCGGCCGCTGCCTTCTCCTCAGCGTCAGCGCAGCCGCTACTCACCATGGCGGCAGGCGGGAGTCAGAGGCCTAAAGGAGTAGCGAGGGCAGGCGGGGAGGTACCCAGCCCGAGATCACCAACGGTGGCCGGCCGCAGACCGCCAGCGGGAGCGCAGGCTGTTTAGAAGCCTCACGTTGCTATTGGGAACGGACGCACGTGGGCCTGCGGCTACGCACTTTGATTGGTCCTCAAGATCACGCGACAGGAAATGCCTGGCGACTGGCTGACTGACACATGCGCATTAGCTCACACAGCAGGAAGTCCCGCCCTTTAACGCCACGCTTTCGTCGTGGTCCCTCTGCGGTGACCAACGGTAACCGAGCTGGCGTCTGGATCCTCAAGGCGCTTGCGCGCCCGGGGCATCGCGGTCTGAGGTCCTTCTCCCGTTCGGTCGTCGCTCCTGGTGGCCGAGACGCCAGCTCGTGCCGAAACCTTGGGAAAGAATTTCAGACCCCAGAGCGCCCTCCGGTCCGCGCTGCCTGTCTGCCTCTTGCCTGCTGTTGCATCTGAACGTGCCGGTGGCCGAGGCAGGCTGGCCGCACCAGCGCTTCCACGTTGCCCCGCTTTCGTGTTATCATTATTTCTTTTCTTTCTTTCTTTCTTTTTTTTTTTTTGGTGGTGCCAGGGATTGAACTTAGGATCTTGTGCTTGCCAGGCAAGCACTTATTCCACTGAGCTACGTCCCCGGCCCCTCGTGTGTTATCATTATTAATTTAATGCTTTTTCATTTTTAAAAAAATTGCAAAAACATCAGTTTGCTCAAAGAGCCACGGATCAAAACAAAACAAAAACTACGCATGCCTGGAATCGCTAGGCAAGTTTGTTGAATAAATAACGACTTCGGCCTCACCCGGGACATGGTAGTTTATCGCGTCTGGTGTGGATCTTCAGACTGCAAGTTTTGTCAAGATTCCAGGCTGGCCTCGAGCTCCCAGCTACCCTCCTGTCTCAGCTTTCAGTGCTGGGATTGCAGGTGCGCGGCACCACTCCCGGTGTTAGACCTCACTTTAGGAAACGCTGTCCTGGAAAAGTCAAAGGTGTCAGGACGACATAGAAGGTTGCGAGCCAGAGTGCTGGGAGCTGTCATGAGTGAAAGCTTCCCTCGGAGCACGAACTGCTTCGGGCTTAGCGAGCGCACTATGAGCCAGATACAGTCACCAGGGGGCAGTGCGGGAAGCCAGGCGTGAGCTGGGTGCGGGGTGGAGGGGGTGTGACCAGCAGAGATGGCTCCCAGCCTCCGGAGAGTGGGAGATGTAAAACAAACGGTTACCTGGCATTAGCCCTGAATCGTAGGCAGAAAAACTAATTGTAGGGATTTTTTGGTCTTTTTTGCAGGGGGCATTATTACCAAGTGTAATTTTATTATTTATTTTTACCAAGTGTAATTTTAAATAGGTCACAATTGGGTGTTTTTTTTTTTTTTTTTTTAGATCTGGAAAGGCTTTTAGCAAAGGACCCAGTTCTACCTACCTGTGGGCAGACCTCTCAGCACCCTGAGGCTGAGTGCCAGGGTTAGGTGGCTAAGATCTAAGACCTCTGGGCGCAGGGGCGGCAGGCGCAGCTGGAGCTCAGGTCGGGAGGAAGCCGGTGCAAACATGTTTTCAACAACAAAACCAGAAGGCAGGTGCGAACTGTTCTAATCCAGCGGGTGTCAAATCAAATTCTGGTTTTAAGAATTTCATTTTTCTTGCCATTGCTTGCCACAGCCATTTTATTCAAAGTAAACAATAGCAAATTATGTCAAAAACAGTTGTCCCAGGAATGGAGTTCAATGCTTTTTGAGATAAACTTGAAACTTTTACTGCTACGTCCAAGTGGCAGCCAGTAGGTTCTTTAGAATAAAGGTCAATGATAAAATGTTATCTTCAGAAGAAGCAGCGCAACCATGAAAATATGCCAATTAGCCAAATGGATAATGCAGTAGAATGGGAATAATATAAAGTGGAGAATTTCTAACTTAGACAAAGTTAAGAGCTAGCAGTTTGTTTTGAGGCAATGCCAGGTAGTTCAGAATGGCCAAGAGTGTTGCCTGGGATTGGAGACAGATCAGGAATGAACGTCACGGCTTCTGCCCAGTGTTTCTCGACCTACGCCCTGTCCATGGGCAGATGCCAGGACGTTTCCCCTCCATGCTTCTCACCATCCCTCTTGAGGTCAGGTACCCCCCTGTGTCTAAGGGCATTTAAAGACATCCTAAGCCTGTGGGAAAGAAGGAAGAGAGATCATTTTGTATTTGAATGGGGCCCAATGCAGTCTTGTGACACTGAGTCCTTTATCTGGCCTCTCTTGGGTGTAAGCCAGAGTGCTCTGGTTCGGAGTTCAGCGTTGCCTCCATGCCCAGGGACTCTGGACACAGTCTCTGTTTCTGCAGTGTACGGGGCAGGTGCCGTCAGCCTCTGCGCTCACCCTCCAACCTCAGTTAAATTGCTGATATGCCACCACTGCCATTTCTGTCGGCCTTGGCTCGATGACTTTGACCACAAAAGTTGCCATGATTTAGTGCTACCCATGAGCTGGATATGTTGCTTTCTGTTCTGGTAGTGAATCCTGTGAGTAGTCGGTGCATTCTTCTGTAGACATTGATTGTGTTCATGAAATGACAAGGTCACTTTACTAAAGAAGAAAGTTTTTTTTTTTTTTTTTTTTGCTTTTTTGAGACAGGTTCTTGCTATGCAGCTCAGGCTGGCTTGGAACTCACTTTGTAGCCCAGGGCTGGCCTCAAACTCACAGCAATCCTCTTGCCTCAATCTCCTGAGTGCTGGGATTACAGGCATGTGCCACCACACCCAGAAGAATGAAAAAATTTTATAAAAGTGCATATGTCGTGTAAGTAAATGAGGTTGCTCATCACTTTGCACTGCTGAAGAAACTTCAGTGTTCCCCGAAGGCAGACTCCTGTTCACCCCAAGTGTTTTCGATGGAGGGACCAAAGGAGTGGGTGTACAATGCAAACACACACTTGTGAAAATGTCTGTGGCTTGGGGAATTTTTAAAGTTGTTCTGCAAAAATGTATCAGCTAATAGTTTTAATGTAAAATTCTATTTTAATTTAAAGTGTGCACGGAGGGTGGAGGTTATAATTTCACAGTTAAGTCAATCCACCCACCAGAGCTAAAAGCGGTTACTTAAGCTGCCTAACTGGTGCCGGCAAATAGGAACCTGTAGTTTCAGTCTTAAAGTGATGAATTTGGCTCACGAAAAAGCTGAACTTGTGCTTGAGGTTGTTTACTATCTCTGGCTGGTCACCAAACAAACAGTTGAAGCGGGAGAGAGAATGGCCCCACCCTACTTTAGAACTGAGAAGCTTAGACTGCCTGCTTTTTAAGAATAATTGTGAGAATTTTGAGAGGAGAGAGAATAGGAGAATGAATTTGGAGGCACACAAAGGCATTTGATATTTTTAGCATAAATAAAATGAAGGCTACCAGTCTGGGGGCTTGTGCAAGCCAGAGCTGGCAGAAGGAGGTCGTCTTGGGAATGCTGGCAGATTCTCTCAGCCACTTTGGCAGAGCCCCTGTGTGCGAAAGGGTCTGTGACTGTGATGTGGAATCTTAGGGAAGAAGCAGAGGGGCTGAGAAAACCCAGCTGTCCTTGCTCCTAGTCCTCTGGGTGAAGTAGGAACTAAGGTCTTTTCATTTAAGTAAAAATAGGAAGCAATGAAGAAAAAAATTAGTAAAAAGTAGTACAGATGGTTAAAAGGACATTAAAATTTTAAATAAAGCCTGCCAAGAATGCCTGCCCAAACCAGACAGACATGTCTAGAAAAGCCTGATAACAGGCATTTCTTCCTTTGTGGAATCCATGCTTGTTAACTGATGGCCTTGCAATGTAAGTCCAGATAGGTTAAGCTCTCTTAGCAACCCATTATGCCACTGAACCCTCCAATCAAAATGCATCGAATCTGTCTTTGTATCTCCCCACTTGTCCTCCCTATAAAAGTCCCAAAACCCTGCAGCAGGGGCAGGGATAGCTCTGACTCCTTAGGAGTGATCCCAGTTATCCCCTGGTTTAATAAACTAAAATGCTCTTGGCTGTTTCTTCCTGTGTTTGATCTGTTTTCTGTAATGGTGGTACATAGAGAAAAGCAAAACTCTTGAGGGTCACATGGGAAAGAACATAGCTTGAGAAACCCTCTGCTGAGGGTAGGTGCCAAGGGACCGGGGCAGCCATCTGTGGGGCTCAATTTGAGGAAGGCACATCTTTGGAGTGTGGCTTCTCACTTGTAATTCGAGGCCTCACTAATTTCGCTTGCTTACCCTGCTGTAACAAAGAAAACAGCCGAGGCATTAAAGAAGAAAAAGCTTTAAAGGGCTAGGATTACAGGAACCTGGATGGGTTTTTTGGCTTTGAGATTCGGTTGGCAAGAGAGTCTTTATCAGCTGACTGTAGAACTCTCTTGTGCCAGGTTGAGTATGGGCGGCTGCTGAGAGATAAGATCCATCCAGTCACTGTCCTGCGCATTAAAGGAGACCAGACTAGGAAGTGGCTCACCATACAGCTCCCTTTCAGATGTGGATGGTGGCGATCAGCCCAAATTGTAGATCAGTTTCACCGATAAGGCTCCATACGTTAACAAAACCCCAAAGGAAACAAACACAGAAACTATCAAAAAGTGACGTCTAACCGAGAGTGTGAAGCCCTGGTGGCGGCAAACACCTTCCTGCAGAGCACGGCACGCGTATGTTGGTTATAAAGATGGCGCTGGGCACCAACACCTTATCTTGCACCCCAGCTGCATATCTGCTCTGAGTGAAACCAGGAAGCTTCACTGACTGTGCACGGAAAGCTAGGAGGTTGGCAGACACCCTGGGAAAGGTAGGATTTGTCCCTTTCAAAGATGGTTGCCTCCCTCTGAATGCTGCTCAGGAGAAGCTCCTGCATGGGGGCAGCTGCACCAGGCAGGTGGCCAACTCCAGCTGATGCCAGGTCTGCCACTTGCTTCTTGCCTTGCAGCCCTGTGGTCCTCACACACTGTGCCAGCCATGGAGCAGGTGACGGTCAGGTTGCAGCTCCCATAAAATCGGAGTGTAGCGCCGAGCTTAGGCGTTAGCAGTGCGTGAGCACATTCCCGTTAGTTTGGGCTTTTTGACAACCCAGCAAGGTGCTGGTGTCATCTCCCATTGCCATTTGATAAACCCGAGGCTCAGCGATGCACAGGGACCTGCCCGAGGTCACACAGCAGGCGACTCTCAAAGCTGAGATTGCAACTCAAGTCCTCTTCATTCCTGAGCTTGCACTTTCTGAAAGACATCCTGCCATTGCCCTTGGCATCCAGAATGGGTCCCTACTATGAATTCTAGAAAGTTGCTTTCTTAAAAAGATAGGCTAGGAGCTGGCCAGTTAGCTCAGTGGTCTAATGCGCCTCCTTAGGCAAGCTTAGGCAATCACAGGGACCACCGTTCAATCCCAGGCACCACATGC
>PVKN010019803.1:0-16202 GCA_004027915.1 Capromys pilorides | reverse complement strand
TACAGGATCCCTGACTTAAAAGGGATTGCTGCCGAAGTCTCTTTGACAAGGGAGATTTGACAAGGTAAATGTTCTTGAGGACTCACTGTACTTAATGTTGTGGCCTTTTTTTTCCCTCTCTTTTTCAGATTTTGTTGAAAGATTTTGAACTGATAAAAACTGAGCTTGGTTAAATTTTTTTTGATAGTTGTTTTGTTTTGGCTTTTGAGGCAGGGTCTCTGGAGTACAGACTGGCCTTGAACTTGCTATGTGGCCAGGTTAGCCTCAAACTCCCAGAGATCTTTCTGTTCCAGCACCCCCTCATCCCCTACTGGAATTACAAGTATGTGCCACCATACTGGGCTGTTCTGTTGTTGTTTGTTTGTCTGTTTTAACCTGGTTCGGTTCTGGAAATTGACAACAAGACTTCAGGCAGGCCAGGCAAAGCCTTCTACCAATGAATTACAATTAAATTTGGGGACAAGGTATGAGAAAGTTGCTCAGCTGGCCTCAAATTTCTATTCATGCCCCAGCTTTCTATCTGGGATTATAGGTATGCACTACCACCTCCAGTTGATTTAGGTTTTTAAAAGTCTAATTCGTTTTTGTATGTGACCCTGAAGATTACCACCATTAAAATCAATTGAGTATGCTGATTAAAATATGCAGATTTTTTGCACCTGGAATTAGGATTCCCGGCATTATGGTGGGCGAAAGATTTGTATCAAGCTCTTGACTTTTAGTCCTACTAAAGTTTCAGAGTTGTTGGCAAAAGTTAAACAACCTTGTCTAGTTGAATAAAAGTGTGTTTTCTAGCAGAGCTGTAAGTCTTTTCTCATAGCAACAGATAATGATCTTATAATGCTGGAAAGAAAAATATTTTGAGGGCTGATTCAATCAAGAAACATTCATTGAGAACCCACTGTGGTAGCTGTGGTACACAGAAGGATGCCTGGCCACTTATCTTGGGACTCAGTGGACTGCAGTGTCATTGTCTGTAAAATGTAAATAGTTTTTATATTTACTTCACAAAGCTTTTAGGATAAATACATCTGAATAAGTATTGTAGTCTTCAGCAGACTCTGACAGGTGCTGTCTTCAGTGTTCAGGAAATATAAAAATGACCAAGGTTTCTGCTAGCAATTAGCTAATTGTGGAAGCAGGACAAGTTTAATTAAGTGTTACAAGATAAAGTTACAAATAATTGTAATTGAATGGGACAGACTAGATTTCTGCTTGGAGCATCTGTGTGTCATCCAGTATCTTACCCTTTAAGAACATTGGTAAGGAGTGGGTTGCTTAGTGGTAAAATGGTTGCCTGCTATATACAAAGCCCTAAATTTGATCCTTAGCACTTCCAGAGCAACAATTATAAGTGGTTATCCTCCCCACTTCTTCTAGTTCCAGATTCACTATTTTCTTTAAGGAAATAATTGTGTTTGTTGTATGGTAAGTGCTTGTTTTATATTTCAAAAGGCAGAGAATGAGAGAGGAAAAAGGTGAGAGAGAGAGACAGACTGATGGATGGATGGACGGACAGACAGACACGGACAAACAAGAGATAGAGACAGAGACAGAAAGGAAGGGTGGAGATAAGTGATCCCTGTTCTCTGTTGCAAACTTATCAGTGTTATTCCATTCACTAAACTTTCATCTGGGAGACTGGGGAAATAGCTCAGTAGAATGAACGTTTGCCTGGCAAATGCAGGTCCTCAGTTCAATCCCTGGTACCACAAAACAAAACAAAAATCTTTCATCTGGCACTTGTTATGTGCTGGCCACAGACTAGTTGGTTACAAGACTGCAAGATATAAAGCTTGATTAAAAGATAATTGCCTGGATTTTAACATAAGTGATTTTTGTTGCTAGAAGGGTGGTGTGTGTGTGTGTGTGTGTGTGTACACGTATGTGTATATGTGTTTATTGTGATTATTAACTGCATGATGTGATGCAGAGTATGGAGTCAGGTTTGAACAGGAACCTTTATTATAGATTGCTCTTTACTCTTAGAATAATGTGACATTTATATTATGGGTTTCTTTTGGCTGTTGAGGTTAAGAGTACTTTACCCAGCAAATAGAACAGGCTCTGTGAGATAAAAACAAAAGTAAATATCTCAGTATCACATACACGGTACTCAGTAGATGTTCATTTCTTTCTTTCTTTCCTTTTTTTTTTTTTTTGAGACAGAGTTTCATTATACAGTTCAGGCTGGCCTTAAACTTGCTTATGTAGCCCAGGTTGGTCTTGCACTCATGGTTGTTCTCCTGCCTCAACCTCTCAAGTGCTGGGATTACAGGCATGCATGACCATGTCCAGCCAGTAGATATTCATTTTATTCCTTTTTTTTTTTTTTCGTGGAGAGAGGGAAAGCCTTGGAATTTGTGTAACTTAAAATTTGGTAACTTTAACTTTTCATTAGGAGAATAAGTCTTTGAAATTTTGGTGAAAAACAGTTTTGATCCTAACTTAGTACATATATTTTCCAATCCATTTTTAGTTAATAAATTAGTTTATCTAGGTATGGGGTACATTGTTGTACGTTATTCTTTTTCACAATTTTACTTTGATTTTTCAACACTTGTATGTATCTCTGTCTTATTTAGGGCAATATTGTTAATATATAATGATCATTGGAAAATGTATACTTGTGGATGAGTAGAAATAGATCATATATACTTAGTTTTTAGAAAAAAGTGTTAATTTGTTAAACATATGTAAGAACTAAAGAGTTTTCAAAATAGACTTTTCCTTACGTTGTGTGGATTATTCATAGATTTTATAACCTGTGACATATCAGTTTCAATCTTATAACCTATATGACCTTGCACATGCTTCTTATTGTCTTTTTTTAAAAAAAAATGTATTTAGTACAGGGGCTACAGAGTCTCACTACACAGATCATACTTGTAGTGATTTTCTAGCCTTCCGAGCGCTGGGATTACAGGTGCATGATCATGCCCAGTCTCATTTTCACCGTTTTAACACGCCCCAGGGGTGGAGGATCGAACTCCTGGCCCCTTTGTCTGCCTACGCAGGCGCTTTAATCCGCTCGCTGGCCTTTTACTGTCTTTATACCCTAATTTATTTATTCATAAAATGAGGCTGATAATACCCAAATTAAAGGATTATTGTGAAGGTTAAATGATACAATATGGAAGTCAGAGGTGCAGTTCAGTCCCCAAAGCTTCTGGTAAATAAGCATTATTTTAGAAGTGGAAAGTATATTTCTCTGAGTTTGGGAGCGCTTAAAAGATCATTGTATTTTACTATTAAGAAATAAAACCAGGGCCGGCGAGATGGCTCAGTGGTCTAGAGCGCCTGCTTGGGCAGCCACAGGCACCACATGCTGCGCCAGCGCCACCCCCAAGGCAGGCTGAGCGGGCCAGAACACAAATAAATAAATAAATGAGGTTTTAAAAAAAATAAAATAAACTTAAAAAAACTGAAAAAAAAAAAAGAAATAAAACCAGTGTGATCAATTTTAAAGCACCAGAGAATGCTGAATTAAGGATAAACCATGGTACCAGTTTCAGTTAATTATGCAGTTAGCATAATACCTTATACTGTGCTTTGACACAGTAAATTTTATGTAATAAAATAATTTCAAAATGATATTTATAAAACATTTCCTAATTTATAAATTAATACTATGAAATATTTTCTTTGAAATTTATTTTAAACCTGGTGTTGTGGTGTATGCCTTTGGTTTCAGTACTTGGGAAGGTGAGGCCAGAGGATCACTCTGAGTTTGAGCCAGCCTGGGTCACATAGTTGAAAGCTAGTCTGAACCATATAGTGAGATCCTATCTCAAAAAAAACAAAAGATTATTTTAAATAGCCCACTTACAAAAAAACTTAGCCTGTGGGCTGAGGAGATAGCTCTGTGGCACAAGTGCCTGCCTGGCAAGTGCAAGGTTGTGAGTTTGAACTCTGATCCTGCAAGAAAAAACCAAAACCAAAACAAACAAACAAAAAAACTGCCTATTTACAGAACTCAGTTATGGGAAAAATTAACCAGTAGCCTCTGAAAGCCTGCAGTGAAATAAGAAAAAGATGAGTATATCTCTGTGGGAACACATTAAAATCAAGAAAACAATCCTTGAATTTATGAGGCAAAAGAAAAGTAAAACTTAATGCCCATCAATGGGAATCTTGAAGCATTTGAGATTTTTTGTTTATTTATTTAGCAGTATTGGGGATTAAACCCTAGTGTTTTAATGCTAAATTCCCAGCTTTTTTTTTTTTTTTTGAGGTAGGATCTCATGAAGTTACTAAGTGGCTCACACTAGTGTGGAACTTTCCATCTTTCTGCTTAGTCTTTCAGAGAGCTGGGATTACTAGCGTGTACTACCATACCAGGTTATATTTGAGTGTATATTGCAGAATTGGGGATGGGGAGATAGCTCAGTAGAATAAGCACTTGCCTAGCAAGCGCGAGGGACTAAGTTCAATCCCTGTTTCCACCAAAAAAATTATAAATATATTGCAGAACTGTATGCAAAAATTTCCTGCAAATTGTTTTTTTCATGTGAAATTTTTATATACTTTTTTAAAAAATGCTTTTGCTGCTTTAGGGTTATGGCTGTAATAGTTTCCCCTTTTTGATTTTTTTGAAGTAGAATTTCACTGTAATAGTTTCCCCTTTTTGATTTTTTTGAAGCAGAATTTCACTGTGTAGTACAGGCTGGCCTTGAACTCACTGTGTACCCAAGGCTGGCTCTGAACTTTCAGTGATCTTTCTGCCTCGTAATCCCTCAAGTGTTGAAATTACAGGTGTGTGCTACTACACCTGGCCAGGCCTTGGAGTTTTAATAATTAAAATTTTTTTGTGAAGAGTCTTAGGAATAAAACTTAAGAAACTGATAACATGAGTCTAGAGGTTTTCATTAGGGAAATTTCAGGTATATTTAGTTTTGGGTTCTAACAACTTGAAACAACATTATCTGTGGAGACTTTACATGTTAAGAGGACATACATTTCAATTAAAATTAGAATAAAAGAATTATTTTTATTATAACTTTATTGAGATATAATTCATATACATATAACTGACCCATTTAAAATATAAAATTTAGTGAGTTTTCGTATATTCGCAGGATTGTGTAAACATCATCTTCTAACTGTAGGCAACCGCTAATATGCTTTCTTCCTCTATGGATTTGTCTATGGGTTTTAGTCACTGAATATAAATGGGTTCATGTAATATATAATTGGTCCCTTTCAATTAACATATTGCACTATTCAATAGCATGTATCAGTGGCTCATTTCTTATTGCCAAATAATTTCTTTTATACGATTATACCACATTTTATTTATCCACTCATAAGTTTGGATTATATCTACTTTTGGGATATTAGGAAAATTACGTAGGCACGTGTTTTCTTTTCTTGCTATACTTAGGGTGGGATTGCTAAATCGAAAGGTAACTGTACCCCTTTGATGGACTGCCAGGATATTTTACAAAACTAAAGTACCTGTTTACATTCCCCCCAGAAGTGTATGAGGCCTCCAGTTTCTTTGCATCTCACTAATACTTATTATCTGTCTTTTTTATTATAATCTAGTAAGTGTGAAGTGGTCTCTACTTGACTCTTAAATACAATTAAATAAATTGTTGAGTCTTTTACTTGTAGATAAATTGCTAGATTCTTTGATGATAAGGAATGTTTTGGCTTTAGGATAAAAGCTATGAAGAGCCTACTTTCTTGTTTAGTAAAACAGTGAATTTAGTGGGTGGAACTGTTTAACCTCGTTGAGTGGAGATGGCTATGGTGGTATGGATTCTTAGGTATACATGGGGCTGTCTTTTAAGGATCTTTCTTAACAGACATCACTTGTAACTCTTAGGTTTTGTTTTCCTCTAAGGATTACCATTACTCTTAGCTTATATAATATTGTTCTTTATTATGTGTAGTATATTAACCTATTTCTTGGTTACCTCTTCAAGTGATATTACAGTTTTGTGAAGTTTTTATAGAATATGGTTCAAATGCAGGAATAATGACTGGTTAATGTTTCTAAAAATTTTTCAAGTAGCTAGCATGTTTTGGGCCTTCTTTGCTTCACATACAATATTTTCCCACCTTATTAAGATCAATTTTTAGAGAAACTTTAATGCTGAATGAGCCAAGGTGAAAGGCTTGTGTTGGTTTGTTAAACAATCTTTTAGTTTTATTGGATGCCATAACTTCCACGTACAGTTACCTAAACAGCAATTCTGGCGTTTTTTGGGAAGACTCGTGAAAAAGCATGAATTTTTGGGTTATAATATGGTTTGATTCTTTTTTGTGTGTGCAGAGTCTCGCTACACAGTGGTTCTGTTCTTTTCTTTCTTTCTTTTTTTTTTTTGTGGAACTGGAGATTGAACTCAGGACCTTGCACTTGCCAGGTAGGCATTTGTAGGCCTAAGCTTGCTTGCTTGTTTGCTTTTTTTTCTTTTTGCAGTGCCAGTGTTCAAACACAACCTTGCACTTGCCAGGCAGGCACTTGTGCCATGGAGCTATCTCCCCAGCCCCTTTTCTAATCTTTCAATGTTAAGGTTTTGTATTTACTGGCCAGAATTTGTTTTATTAAAGTAAATGCTGCATGTTTTTAATTATTTCATAACACAACAGTATCTCAGAAATTTCATTGTTAAAATAAATTGAACAAGCAGTGTCAAAATTTTGTGAAAAAGTCTGTCAGGACTTTTGCGATGTTAGTCTCAAATTTTGTATTAAATTGAGTAAGAGGAAAATCCTATAAAAGGTCATTGAAATAAAACATTTGCCAGCTTGAAAAGAATCTTAAAATTTCAAAAATGTCATGTTAATATTTGCATGACTCTGTTGATGTACTGTCGATTTTTTAAATTAGTAGCTGAGGTGTAAGTTAATTTAGATATGAGATCATTCTTGGAAGTTTTTGTTCAGTGTCTAAAACATAAGGTTGAAATTCTTTAACCTGGCAGTTTATTAACCTGTAACCTGGCAGTTAACAGTTTTATTCCAGCCTGATCATTTCTCACTCCTTCTGCATTCAAGTCTTCCAAGTTTATGGAGTTTCACTAATTTTTTTATTTTTTATTTTTTATTTTAGGAAAGGGTCTGCAGGGTTTCACTACTAGATCGGACTCATAGTGATCTATTTACAGCCTCCCAAGAGCTGGGATTACAGGTGTGTGCCACCATGCCTGGTCTCAATTGCTCTCTCAGCCCACCCTGGGGGCAGGCCTGGAGATTGAACCCCTGGGCCCTGTGCCTGCTTGCAGGCATTTTAATCTGCTGAGCTATTTGGCTGGCCCTCATTGATCTCTTACTTTGTGTTACTTATTTGTGTGATATAAAAGCTTTACATAAAGCAAGCAAACATAAAAGCTTTACATAAATGCATTGTGCTATCTTTCTGCTGAGTGTTTTATATATGTTATTTCTGACTCTGTAATAATATCCATAAAATTATACATGTTTTACAGCTAATGGAACTGAGGCTTGAAGAGTTTTATTAATTTACTTACTCCTTAGTACACTTGTATGATTGAAACCTATATGTCTCTGAGTGCAGAGTGTGCACTTTCCATTTTGTGAGCCTTCCCATGTGTCTGTTGTATCTAATGATTTTCTGTTTTATCTAGTGATTCAGTGAGTACTCATTTTAAGAGAGCACAAATTTAGTTGATTGTTTTGGTAGCTATTTGCCTTTGAAGTGTAATATTGGCATATAATATTATGTATAAGAAAAAGATGTGTGTGTTGTGTATGTTTTGGGAATTTCATTTTTTTACATATAGTACTGGTGGTATTTTTTGAAGGTAACTACATTTAACTCCATTCGACCATACGTTACCTAAATTTATTTCTCTGTAGAGTGCCACTTAGTAATACATTTTTACCTGTCTGGGTCAAATTTTATGTTTTTATAAAGCCTCACTTTCCCAACTTGTGTGAATATCTTTGCTCTCAGTTAAAAGGCCCTGATTACTTCCTGTAGGAACTTTTTGTTGTTTGTTCCTGTTAGAAACCCTTATATTTAGTGAAAAACTACTTTTCTCAAGTATCTATCATTTTGTTGTTTTGCCTTCTGAAACTGTACAGGAATGAGATAGATCTTTTGAAAATGGGAAGAGTATCGGGAATGGGGTAGGGAAAGAATGAGGGAAGAGGAAATGGAAATAAAAAGGTATATTATATACATGCCAGGTTATCACAATACACATAATCATTATGTACTGAAGCATGTACTAATAAAATTAAGAAACTGTAAAGAATAAACAATCACTATCATTGTAATGTCTAAAGTTGACAAAATAATATCCTATCTTCCTTTGCATATTAATGAAAAACACATGCTTTGGGGCCAGATAAAAATAGTTGTACTATTTTTATTGTGTGATCTTGGACAAGTTAACTAACTTTTCTGTGCCTCAATTTTCTTACCTGCAAAATGGGACTAATAGTTCTTTAGTGTAGTAAATGAAATAATCCTTTTAGCCGGTTACATAATGTGGTGGTTTTAAGTTCCCTGGAAAGCAAATACGGAGATGGATTTAGTGGTACAGGTAGTTTTTGTAGTACAGGGGGTGGGGTGGAATGCCTGTGAAAGGAAAAGGAGAAGAAACAGAATTTTGATGTAAATCTGAAAAAAAAAAATCTTTAACAACCTAACAGGGAACTCCTGTTCTAACAGATAACTGCCTGTTAGAGAAGTACAATACAGCATTAGGTGAAAATGGTCAGATTCTGTCACATCTGTGTTTACTCAGTGGCTAGGAGCTGTTTGGACCATGCTGTAGCTAGAACCTACTAGCTAACTAGTGTCCTTGTACCTGGATGTCAGTTCAGTTTTAGAGGGAGATCCAAGTAAATGTCACTGTCCATTTCTTGTGCTGTATAGAGTCATGTTTCCAAACACTTTCTGAAAGCAGCTCCTCTGGGGTGTATGAATCTTTCTTCCTAATGAATAATGCAGAAGGAGGTTATTGAAATAGTTGTCAGCCCTCTCCTGGTAGCTGGTACCAGGGCCATAGTAGTTTTTGTTGTCTGCTTCCTCTTCTGTCTAGTCTAAGCTGCCTTTGCTCTCAGCTATCATTTCTGCTGGTCTTGACTTTTCACCAGTGGTATGACCCAAACCCTTGTTGCTGAGGCATCTGAAAGCATCTCAGACTAGAGTGGTCACGTTTGTTCATTTACAGTCACACTTGTGCAGGGAGCATCCAGTGTTGCCTTAGTGAATCATTTGCTTATTCCTTTTTGTTCTTGTTGTGTAATGACAGCCTTCCTCCTGGGGATGAGTGTTAACTTAACTCTGCAAAGATGGTGATTCCTTTTCTTGCTTCATAGTTCCTGGATTCAAGGAGTCCCAAATATCCAGGCAAAATTCTAACTTGTAGTTATTGTGATTCTCTTTCTGGCAAAAAAAAGTGTGCCTGCTTTGAATAGGAGACTTGTACCTCTAAGTTCAGCACTGCAGGGATAGGAAGCACAAAGTCCTCCAGTAGATCATTTTGAGTAATGACACATGGAACATTTCTCTTTCTACTTCTAGTTTTTAGACTCTAGTTTTCAGAACTCTGGGAATGTAGCTTTCTAAGGGTAGCAGTCATTCTTGTCTGTGATTTGTGTGTCAGGTGTGCTTTCAGCAGCCCATTCCAGTGCTCTGTAGGACTGGCTGCTTTTATGGACATGATCATCAGATTTTGGGGTTATGAGTCTTCTGTCAGAAACTTTTTATTGTGAAATGATTCCTTTGCTTGGATTGCATATCTGTCAGTGAAGTATTGTATTAATTCATTTTTCTGTTGCTAATAACACAATACTGCAGACTAGGGAATTTATAAAGAGGCTTAGTTTGGGTCATGATTCCGGAAGTATAAGATCCAGCGACTGCATCTGGTAGTGTCCCCCTTGTAGCAAAGTCTTGAGGTATATGACAGGAGACAAAGAGCAAGCATATGTATGTGCTTCTCTTCTGGTATCTTCTCTCTTATAAAGCTACCTGGATTGAGTCATGGGGCTTCCACCCTACTGACTTAATTTAGTCCTAATCACCTCCAAAAAGCTCCAACTCAAAACAGAATTGTCAGATTGTTTCCACTCTCTTGGTATCTTATAATGCAAATTACATTCTATACATGAAGCTTTAGGGAACATTTAGACTGTATCCAAGCCATAGTAGTACTTTGGAAATCCTTATGTATTGGTGCTGGCTGGGGCTCTATGACCAGCAAAGGCAAGCCATACATATAAGTATCAGTTTTTGTGAGAGTCTGCTGTGCTTTTAGCAGCACATTGTTAGCTCTTCTAAACTAGAAGGGTTTCTAGTATGGTCACCTTGCCACCTAGGAACCTGTTGGTCTGCACTGTTTATAGGGCTACACTGGGGTTTTGGGGTTGGTTTCCATTACTCTCAGGTTGAATGTTCAGAATTGGGCTTAGAAATGGAGTTCATGCCTCCTCCTGTCTCCATCTCCAATTCTGCTACAGTGATCTCTTCATTATGTTTTCATGCCAGTTCTGGAGTGGCATATGTCAACTTGGCTGAGTCATTTTGCCCATTTTATTGTTCAGTGTCTTCTTGTATTAGACTATTTTTCCTGTTTGTTTCATTTCTTTTCTTTTTGTGACACTAGGGATTGAATTTAGTGCCTTTGCTTTGAAGTATATCCCCAACCTCCTTTTTAAATTTTGAGACAGGCCCTCACTAATTCACTAAATTGCCCATGTTGAGCTTGCACTTACAATCCTCATGACTCATTAAATGCTTTCTGATGGGTAAATCACATGGCATGAAGATTGTAATGCTTTTTTGCCTATTCCCACATGCTTATTCATTTGCTCCTGATGATAATTCTTGCTCTGTGGTGTTATAGTCTGTCTTTAAAACCTTCTGACCAATTGGCCTATCCATTTGCCATTGTCTTTCAATAGTCTTTATATTCTCCCTCTAGGCCATTTTTCTAAATAAAAGTCATAACCAGTATATCATTTGAGGCTGTCTTAGGAAGATTTCCAATTTTTACTGTCAAGGTCACCTTTATATATATAGCTATAATGAACTGTTATTTTTAGCTTGCCTTCACATAGTGAATTGATGTATTTATAAGCCAAGCTTTGGGTTTTCTTCTCTTGTATTGGTCCTATAGGATTCCCTCCAACAATTACATACAGATGTGAACTGAGGAAGGGATGCTGATATAACTGTGGTAGGTCTCAAAGAAGTCTTGGTTGCCTGCATATATAGGTTACTTATACCTTTTGGTTCTATTTCAGTCAATCCTTGATGTATCATTTCCATCTCAGTGCTGCTGAGCTCACTTGGCTTTATGACCTGGAGAGTCCTATTGAACTCATTTTGCAAAGTTCTGGATATATTGTGTCCCATGATCAAGCATTTTGTCTCTTACCAGGATCCAAAAGCATGCCAGGAGCTATTTTTCTAATGTGCTAGCTTGGGTTTCCTGCAGAATTCCAGGGCTCTGAATTGTAATTTTTTTTACACTGGGGTTTGTTATCAAATCTATGCTGCAACTGTTCCCCACAGTGTATACTTCCAACAGCTTGCAATAAAGTCTAGTGTTGCTACAGAGTTGTTTCTCTCACTCAAAGCTGGTGATCTTTCATGTCACCTGGTATATAGGTCATCATCCCCTGGCTCCCAGGCTTTAAGAGCCATTTTGAGCCGTGCTTTAAGTTCATGTGTGCTCCAGCGTTAATTCCCATATTCTGGTACAGTGCCCACTGATACTGCCACAGTAAACTTTACCTTAGTATAATGTTCTTGCCTTTTTGTTTAAGCACCCTCAGCATCTAGTATTGTGGCCATTCTCTCAGTCCTGCTGGTTTATGGTAATTGTTACAGTTTCTTCCAAGTGCATCGTTACTTTTGAGGCCCCAGTTATCCTTGGCAGGTATAATGTAGCTCCATCATGGGAGCTAGGAGTGGAGATGAGGCAGATCCAGAATAGAGCCCATTATCTCACAGGAGAGAAGCCTCTGAAGTGTGTTCCTATACTGTGGATTTGAAATGGTAATAGATTCCTCCAGACTCCAAGGACTCAGAGGAGTCTGGAGAATGACAGTCTTTTGAGGGAAAACAACTTAGATGTCTCCATCCCATCTATCAGGCTTATAGGATTTCTAAATCAGAGCCCTGTTCTTAGAACTTGAGATGGTTATTATTTTTAATGTATTTGGTACATGGTCTCACTACACAGCTCAGAATCATAGTGATCCTCCTGTTTTCAGCCTCCCCAGTTCTGGGATTAGAGGTGTGTTCCACTGTGCTTGGTCTCAGTGGCTGGCTCAGTGGCTCAGTGTGCCCTGGGGATGGGACTGACACAGCTTGTGGTGTGAGGATTGAACCCTGGTCCCTGTGCTTGCTGAAGTAAGCACTTAGTCTACTGAGCTATTTCACCAGCCCAGAACTGGAGATTCTTTGACAGTAAAATAATACGATTAACAGATTTATAGAGCTAGAAAGTGGAATGGGGTTGTCAGGAACTAGAGAAGTAAGGAATTACTGTTTAATAGGTGCAGTTTCTTCAGAAAGACAAATGTGTTCTGGAAATGGCTAAAGTTCATAATTGTATAACAATATGAATAGTTTTAAGAATGATTCATTTTTGATATTCTGCCATAATAAAAATAAAAAGTAATAGGCCAGTATTGAAAATTAGTAATATTGTGGTAAAATTACTGATTTTATTTTACTGGTTTTATTTTTGTTTTCAGTAATGTGGGCTGAACTCAGGGCCTTTGCACTAAGCTTTTTTGAAAAAAGCTTTAAGGGCTAGCCAGATAGCTCAAGGAACTAAAGCGCCTGCTAAGGCAGGTGCCATGATAGGGGTTCCATCCCTGGTATGCCATGCTGGCCCCGCCCCTGGGGCACACTGAGACTGGCAACTGAGACTGCACGTGGTGGCGCATGCCTGTAATCCCAACTCTTGGGAGGCTGAAAACAGGAGAATCACTACGAGTCTGATCTACGTAATAAGACCCTATAGACCCTGTACTAAATACATTAAAAAAAAAAAAAGACATTATGAGTGGGTGCAATGGGAAGAAAGACAGGAAACAATGAAGGAGTTTGGTTGACTTCTTTGGACTATAAATTAGAGAAATAAAATATTCACCAGAAAGATGGGAGTGATCCCTGAATAGTGTGTGAAGGAGAATGGCATGTGGCCCAGCATGTGTACATGCATGCCGATGTGCAAAAGGAAAGAATAAATCAGTTACAACCAGAGTTAGGAAGGGGAATGATTGAATTAGTCCACAGACTCACTGTTGGGAATGGTTGAATAGGAGACATGGAGTAGAAGTTCACAGTGTATGTGTTTATCTGTACAGATCTGTCTGCCAAGTTATATCAGAGTGCTTATTCTCCTATATGCTGCTGTTGAGATTCTAATAGGGCTTTTTGTTAAAGAGTACCAAGTCAATTTAGAGTTCCGGGGTCTTCCAAAGGAAAGTTTAGTATGTTATGTTTAGCATTGGTCAAGATAATCCCTAGGACATGAAAAGGTAATTTAGATTAGAAGAATTTTTAATGAGACAGACATGTAAAAATAATAGCAAGCTTAGGCATCTTTTAGGCTATATCTGCAATTATTGGATGTTTGAAAATGTATATTATACCTGGCTTTTCTTTGAACCACCTGCTCCTGGAGCTCTTTTAACTCCTTCTTTCTTTGAAGTAACAATAGCAGCATGGAAAGTGGTAGTTTTCATATCCATTATGTAAGACAACCATAGTACTTAAGTACGTGGCAGGAGTGTTTTATTTCCTGTTTCATCATGGTGTGTGTGTGTGTGTGTGTGTGTGTGTGTGTGTGTGTGAGTTTTGAGTGGTATTAGGGATTGTAACCAGATTTTCCTGCATGGTAGGCAAGTGCTCTATCATTAACCTATATCTTAGAAGACAAAAAATATTTAAAAGATATTTACTCAAACCTTTTTTTTAGTATATGTGCTATGGAAGCAAGCATTGTTCAAATAAGTTTTATTGCTTCATCAATCAGTTGAAACTGATTCCTGCGTCCTCTGCCATAAAAAGAATATGACTGCTAGTATAATTTGGTTTTGCTGCCTTGATTTTTGTTAAGGTGTAAGCAGTTTTACCCATTATTTCTTTTTCGTCTTCATCGTAGTTGTCAACACCCTGAAAAGTGTGTGTACTAAGACAGTACGTTTTAGTTTTATTAACCAATAAGTTTTTTTTCCCCCCCGATACTGGGGACTGAACTCGGGACCTGTACTTGCCAGGCAGGTACTTATGCCACTGAACTTATGCCAGCCCAACAAAAATAGTTTTGAATAATAATAGCACAGGCTTATAATTCCAACTACTTGAGAGGCTGACACATGATCACAAGTTCAAGGACAGCCTGAGCAATTTAGTGAGACCTTATCTCAAAATACAAAATAAAAAGGGTTGGGGATGTAGCTCACTGGCAAAGGCATCCCTGAGGTCAGTCCCTGATACTGGAAAGAAAAGTTTTGACCTGAAAGGGTCTTGTGTACTCCCAGAGGTTGGTGGACCACACTTTGGAAACCAATGATGTAATTTAAACTCACCCTATTTTGTGTTTTAGTACTTTCTAGCTTCATTTCATAAGATTACTTGGTTTACTTTTTTTTTTTAGAAATTCAACAGCCTGCAACCTGGTTAAACTCTGCTGAGTGTTTAATTGGCTTAGTTCATGTAAAAATGTTTTAATAATATGATTCTTTTCTAAGGATATGAATCTGTAATCCTTCATTATTTTTAGTTTTTTATAATCTTACTCATACTTATTAACTCTGTGCTAATAGCTTTGAAATACAGATTTTTGGGGAGGGTACTAGGAGTTGAACTCAGTCTTAGGTTTGCTCTACCACAAAGCTATATCCTCAGCTTTTAAAAATACAGTTTTAAGGCTTGTGTTCCATTTTTCCTACTTTGAACAAATCTTTTTTTTATTTTAATAAGAAATTACAATGTGACAGTTTCAAAACACGTTAGTACATTCCCAATAATTGATACAATGCATGTTGTTGTCTTCGTTGTAGTTATACAGAGCACAGGGTGTAGACATGATAAATTTTCTAATGGTTATTAGTACAATAGATTTATTCTCTTTGTTCTAAGAGAAGGTAGTTGTATACATAGTCAAATGTTTCATAATTGCAGTGGGTAACTGGCGAAACCGGCAGTGTTGGAAGCTGTTGATTAGAGCCTTTTACAGCTCAGCATACTAAACTACATTTCATGCATCATGTTTAAACTTTTCTGCTGGGTGGTTAAGGATAAGTTAAAGCAAGACCCGTATATCAAAACATGTAGTTTTTGTGTCTCCCAAGGTCAGTCAGATCCCCTCAGGATTTACTTTGGAACCATGTACAGTACTTTGTAGAACTGTCATTGTCAGCTGTCTGGATGAGTCATGACCATTGCTTGACCAGTTTGCTTTTTGTGAAAGCCCAAGAGAATGTTTTCTCTCTAGGTGACTCTCCTTAGGCACACTATATACCTTCAATCCCTTTCCTCTCTGGTCCCTTAATCTCCTTGAACAGAAAATTTGGGAAACCACTGAGTTATAGGATGTTATAGCACAGGTTCTGTTCTGTCCTGAGTTCGCACTGACCTTAAGGGCTAGGGCCAAAATATTGGCTATCTTTGTAGTGCTTCTTTGTCTCTTAATTTTTGGTCTGTAAACTTATGTTCTTAGCCCTCCAGAAGAAAAGCTTAGTGATACTATTCTCTAAAACATGAGTGCTTGAGCTTAATATCATTGTCTTTCTGAATATCAAACATCTTAGACTTCACTTAGAATTGGCATTTTCCATCAGTCATTGATATTCTAATAAATGTCTATGAAATGTGATAAAAGCAGTTACACATTTTTACACAGATATTTAGAAATATAAGCATGTACCAAATTTTAGCCTGTCCATCCTTTGGCATTTTTCCTAGTCTCTTACTCTCATTTAATACCCTTTTTTGTTTTCTTGTAAACCAACCATTCACTTGAGAGAGAGTATAACAGTAATTGAAATTACATTAGAAGCAGCACACATCTAAAAGGCCAGAATGATAGTCATTCCAAGCATAGTTTTAGTGTTACGTATTGCTATCATCAGTGTCAAAAACCTTTTGAGGTTTCTTAGGACCATTGTCTAATTCATCCTGTGCCTATGAGTGTGTAGTTTTGCTCCTGCTATGTTTCCTTTCTTTTCTGCTTCCAGTCACTTTGCTGTTTAAC
>PVKN010019802.1:0-16203 GCA_004027915.1 Capromys pilorides | reverse complement strand
TGGAATTTCAGAGCTGATGAGAAAATGGGGGATATATCAGCAAAAAGTCAGAGAAAATTAAACAGGAAAATAGAGGCAATTCTTAACTCCAAGAAAACAAGTCCGTCAAGGAAGGACACACAATTCACTATTCTACATGACTCAGTTGTGAACAATATTTATGTGTTGTGGTTGAAACACTGTGTCAACTTGTGGAGTCTAGAAGCTTAACTAAGTAACTCAGAAGTTGTATATTCAGGGTGAGAAGGACATGCCCTTACCACTCTAGGATGTTGTTCATTGTGTCAAATTGAGAAGCTTAAAAGTTCAATGAAGTGATTTAGCAAGGGTCTAGGGTCCTTATTTTGTAAACATCCTCTGTTTATGAGAGAAGAGTTCATGGAGATGGTACAGGCATGAGTAGACAGCACGAATATACAATATAAGGAGGGAAAACAAGGTTTGCTCCCTTTCACCTTTTGCTCTTGCTGTTTTTGCTGACTTTTGCTGCCATGAACTGATGCCCTCTGTCCTGTGCCACTCTGCCTTGGAGCCAGCTCAGTATGGACTGAAATCTCCACTAAGTGTGAGTTAAATTAACCTTTCCTTCCTTAATTCTGGGCATCAGGTATTTTGTCTCAGCAATGAGACAATATGCCTGATAATGTAAATGTGGTATATAGCTAAAACCAGAAACTGTGATACAACAATATTTGGTATATAAAGGGAGTGAAAGCACGTGTGCAAGTATGGTGCTGCTCCTCAAATCAGATAAAAATGCCAATAGATGTTTAAAACAGAAAAACCAAGAAATAGCTTATTGATATTCCATTTAGAAATATAAAGGTACATATCAGAAAAACCAGCTGAGACAATAGGAGTGTTTATGAATAATAAGTCTTAGGAGAGAAATATATAATTTAAAAGCCATTACTAAAGACCATATACAAGCTACAAGGATATCTAGATATGAAATATATATTCTAAACACACACACACACACACACACACACACACTTTTCTTGCTAGAGAACAAACCCAGAGCCTTGAATATGCTAGGCAACTTACACCCCATCCTCGATAAAAAATATCTAGACTGAGTATCCATAAATTGTTCAGGCTGGCCTTAACTTTCTAGTTTCCTGCCTCAAGCTCCCAAGTAGGTGGGATTACAGATAAATGTTACCATGCCCAGCCATGTGGAGACTTTTGTTCTATAGGAACAGAAAAATCAAGAAATAGCAAGCAATACTGGAATAACATTCAGAAATGTAGATGCAAACATGTAAAAAATAGCCAAAGAGAGTTTCAACTATTTAAGTTTGAAGAGTAAGGCTTAAGAATGCATGTACACAACTTCAAAAATTATCAAAATACATTACTTTGGCAAAATTAAAATAAAAAAAAACCCAAACTGATCTGTAGCTGTGAACCTCAAAAACAACAAAAACTTGCCAAGATTTGACATGACCAACTTTGGTAGACACAGCCCACAACGCCTTGCCCTACTGTGGGTTATTTACCTCATCACCACAGCATGAGCCCTGGGCAGCTTGGGTCAGGTGAACTTAAAAGGCTGACATAGCTAAGGAGGGGGTCCCACAGCCACTGAGAACTAGAAAGGGAAAAGGATAGCTTTGGGGGCTTCTGTGCACAATAGTTGTGCAAGTTGCTACAGGAACAGTGGTAGTGTGACAGTGATGACCATAACTTGTTCCACATGCTCCTTATTCCCAGGCACACTTGTTATCCCAGGAAGCCATCTCCAGTCTAATGCAGGCATCACCACCCTTGCTTTCCTAAATGTTGTGCTTTGCTAGGTAGATGAAGACCAGGGAGAACAGAGACCTAGCCAAAGGTGATAGACAATTGTACTTGTTCTGGTTACGATGATCAAGGATTTGATCAAGGACTCTGAGGCTCTTCTATCTTTTTCTGTCTCATTCATTAGGATCTCCCCAGTGTCCTCTGGCTACTAATCCTCCACCCCTGCCCCAGACACTTCATCTCTTGTACCCACATCATCATCTATCCCTAAACAGCCCATCTCAGTCTTGTGAACATCAACTAGGTATTGAGCAGTCATTTGGACAGAACACATCTAATTAAAATGAGAATAACAGCTACCATTTAGTAAGTGCTTACTATAAGCTAGGCCTTATTCAAAGCATCTGACCTTAATATTTCTTAACTCATTAAATTCACATAATCACTCCCTGAGGCAGAGACAAGTTTTACATGTAAAGATATAGAGGACAAAAGAATTTAAATAACTTTTCCAAGGTCCACAGGATGTAATGATAATGCCTACCATTTATTGAGTGTTCATAGAGTAACATGATTTTTGTCATTTAAGCCTGTGAATTATCTTATTTCCTAGGTTTAAAGTTGCAGAAAGTGAGGTTCTTACATTAAGGGAAGCATTCAAGGTCTCAACACCTATTCTACTGAGAAGACAAATGTTGAACTAGAATTTGAAGCCAAGTTTACCTTGACTTGGGTACCCAATTTCTTATATACCATTCTGCCTTTGAGATGGTTCCTTCAATTCATTATTACCATTGAAACATGTTATTCAAATACATTTATTTCTTTTTGATAAAATTCCAGGTCAAATTGGGAAAGATGTCTAGGTTTAGACGGAGGAAGCAGATTTTCTAAAACCAAGCTGTTCCATCTAGTCCCTGTAATGCTTTCTAAGTGGGTACAGGAGGAAGATCATTTGGATACTGGAATGACACATAATCATTTCTATTCCTTTAACAAAGCACTGATTTCTTTCTTTGCTCTAACATACACACACACACATTCTGTCTCTCTGGTGGTGGTGAGGTTTGCTCTGCACTCATAAGCTTGCTGCCCAGAGTGTAACTGGTGGGCTCTATTACTATTTGGCAGTTGGTGAAAGGAGGGAAGCTGTCTTCAGTAGAAAAGTTTTCTAACCCAGGGAAATGAATTCTGCCCCAAGTACAGCACTAACACCTGGGAGCTTCTGAAATCGCCTTGCTCTGAAATCTCTAATGTCATAGTCCATTACTTAGGAAAAGTCCTCAGGACAGCCACATGGCCCATTGTTTCTTCTCAAATACTAACACCACAGGTGTTCTTTATCAAGAAGATGCTGCTGGGGCCGGCGAGATGGTTCAGTGGTCTAAAGCGCCTGCGTAGGAAGGCTCAGGCAACTGCAGGGACTGCAGTTCGATCCCCGGCACCACATGCTGCGCCAGCGCCACCACCAGGGCAGGCTGAGCCAGCCACAAAATAAATAAATAAAGAAACAAACAAAAACAAGCAAACAAATAAATAAATAAATAAAATTAAAAAAAAAAAAAAAGAAGGTGCTGCTGTAGTAAGATGGAGTTAGTTTCTGATTCTGCCTCTGCCACCAACCAGATGTGTGAACTTGGACAAGTCACCAGTAAGGAGACCACTGATTTGCTATGTGACTATGTGTCTAGTACTTTTCTCTATGAGTCTCAGTTTGGAACCAGTAAGGCAGCATTAAATGGCAGGGAGGCAGGGTTAGATATTTTTAGACAGTTCTGTGGCCAAACTCCAGTTGTGTTCTTAATGATGATAAAACCTCAGCTAAATTATCAGCTTTCCTGATCCATACTTTCCTCATCTATAAAATGGAGGTAATAAGGACTACTCTTACTTTTCTGTAAATAATGTCTGTAAAACCAGGACAAACCTTTGCCTATGAGTATGGGTACTAGCACGGGCTGCATAGTACTATACCATTGTCTGTTGGCATTTGAATCTGTGGATTTGACCTGGATACTAATCTCAGCTCTAGTTCTTTTTTTTTTTTTCTTTTTGTGTTTTGGAGATAGGGTCTCCCTATGCAGCTCAGGCTGGCCTTGAGCTCACTTTTGTAGCCCAGGCTGGTCTTGAACTCACATCAATTCTCCTGCCTTGGCCTCCCAAATGCTAGGATTACAGGCATGCACCAGCACGCTCATTCAGCTCCAGTTCTTATTAGCTAGTTGGCCTTGAGCTAGCTATGTGACCTCTCTGAGCCTGTCTTCTCTCCTACAAAATAGGGGTAATATGTATGTGCTTCACAAGTTATAATGATTAAATAAGATAAAGGATATGAAATGTCTAGGATAACTTCCTTCCTTCTCATTTTTTTCCTTTCAGCTATAGGTTATAAATAGAAATTTAAAAAACCTGCCAGAAATGTGATCAGAAAAAGGTTAATGTCATTAATACATTGAAAAGAATATAGTATACCCTCATGACGTCGCGGTTCAGAGTTTGTGACCTCAGTCATTCACAGATTTTTCCTCAGAATTTAATAACTGTTCGAGGAAATACCTATACTTTCTCAGAAGCCACAAACAATCCTCAGCAATTTTTTTGGGCAGTAGATCTTCAGGTAACCAATCCAAGAGTGTTATTCAATTATTCTTGCTGCTGATTGGCTGCTGCCCTGTAACCCATCTCTGGCAGATTCACCAGCATTCTCACATCATAACAGGTTGCTGCACCATGTATAGCTATCTCAAGTGTTCTTGGTTTTGTTCTTCATAAAGCCCTAAGATCCTTAAGATGCTGCCACTCCCGTCCTGTGTATGGCTTTATTAATATAGTATTTTATTAAATAAGTTTGCAATTGTGGAAGACATAGCATATTTAGGGTTTAAAATATAAAAGTAGGCAATTTTCTGACCATATCTGAAATTTGCAGTTTTTCACAATTCATGGTTGCTCTAAGAAGGCAACCCTCCTATGAATTTCAGGGGTCTACTGTATATACAAATCAGTAAAAACATAACAGATGAACAAACAATTCACAAACTTCCAACAAAGTGGTTTATAAGAGTATAATGTCTGCCCCAAAAATGCAAATAAGCCAGTACTATACCATTTTTCAAATTAGCTTCATATTTTTGTTGAGTATAAATTTGATTAATCTAGTACGTTGAAAGAAACTTAGCAATGTATGTTGAGCATTAAAAAGTTAACTCTTTAGTTCTATTTCTCAGACTTCATCCTGCAAAATTAATGTTTGTGTTCCCATTTGTATGCAAAACAAAGTAAAGAATGTTTTGTTTTTGTTTTGTTTTTTCTGTGTGCTAGGAATTGAACTTAGGACCTTGTGCTTGCTAGGCAAGCACTTACTCCACTGAGCTATGTCCCCAGCGTGAAAAAGTCATTTTGTGTGTAGATGTTTATGTAAGCCTAGAGAGAGGGATAGAATACCCCCAAAATTGTTAACATCAGTAACCTAAAGACAGTGGGACTGGAGGAAGTACATAGGCTAAGTAATGTTTTCTCCATAAGCCTCTGTATTGCTAGATACATAGCCATGTGTTATTTTGTGATTTGAGGAACTCACTAAAGTAGAGAAATAAGAAAAAAAAGGGGGGCCGGTGAGATGGTTCAGTGGTCTAAAGCGCCTGCTTAGGAGGGCTCAGGCAACTGCAGGGACTGCAGTTCGATCCCCGGCACCACATGCTGCGCCAGCGCCACCACCAGGGCAGGCTGAGCCAGCCACGAAATGAATAAATAAAGAAACAAGCAAACAAATAAATAAATAAATAAATAAAAATAAAAAAAGAAAAAAAAAAGGACTGATAACATTTATTCATAAAAAAGAATTTTTGATCTGACACAAATTTATAAACAAAGATATTCATTGATTATAACACTACTTACAATAGTAAAACGTTGGAAGTAATGCAAATATCTAATGGTAGGGGTCAGGTTAAATAAATTATGTTATATTCATGTGACAGACAGAATATTGTACACTCATCAAGAATGACATTTAATGATGACTAAATTACATGGGAAGTTATTCATGTACCAGTAAGTTAAAAAGAGCAGAAGCTAGGTGTGGTGGTGCACACCTGTGACCCACCTCCTCTGCAAGGCTGAGGCAAGAAGATCACATGTTTGAGTTCAGTCTCAGCAACTTAGCAACCTACAGAGTCACCATCTTATAATAAAAAATAAAAAGGTTATAGCTCTGTGTGAAGGCTTTGGGTTCAAACCTCAGTATTGAAAAAAAAAAAAGAGTAAGGCTAAAAATCTGTATCCACCTCTTAAAAATATATAGTCATACTAGGATGGCTATTGTAAAAACCTAAAAAATAAACAGTGGTGGCAAAGATGTGGAGAGAATGGAAACCCTGTGTGTTGCTGATATGTATGTACAGCATATAATATGGTACAGCAATTATGAAAAAAAGAATGACAGTTCCAGCAATTCCATTCTTGAGTATCCTCAAAAGAATTAAAAGCAGGGACTAAAATAAGTGGTTGTACGCCAGTGTTCATAGCAACATCATTCACAATAGCCAAAGGGCTCACCAACAAATGGATAAACAAAATGTGTGTATACCTAATGGAGTATTAGTCAACCATAAAAAGGAATGAAGCACTGATATGACATGAACCCTAAAAACCACACTAAATAAGCCAGACCAAAAACAGGTTATAATTCCACTTACATGTGGCACTCAGAAGAGCCCAAGGGTCAGAAAGTGGATGAGAGGTTATCAGGGACTAAAGGGAGGGAGGCACAGGCAGTTATTCTTTAATGGGTATAGAGTTTCTGTCCAGGAGGTTAAAATCATTCTAGAAATGGATAGTGGTGATGCTGTACAGCACTGCAAATGTACCTGATGTCACTCCTGAGCTGTACACTTAGCTTGGTAAATTTTAAGTGATGTATATTTTAGCACAATGAGAAAAAATCCTAAGAGTCCCTGGGAATTTTTTCCATTACACTTTTTTTTTTTTGTGGGACTGAGGTTCAAACTCATGACCTTGCACTTGCCAGGAAGGCACTTGTGCCATGGAGCACCCCTCCCTACCCCTCCATTATACTTCTATTTGTCACAATTTCTTAAAGATCATTTTTCTGTAATTAGGAAAAGATACTTTTAAAAGATTCTAAGTCTATGAAAATCTTGAAGGATTAATTTTGTTGGAAGGTTTAGTAGAGTTCAACACTAAACAGACTTGCTCTGTGTTACAGATATGCCACGCGGCCATACTATGGTTACAACCATGTAAGGCAGGAAATCTTGGTGACATGCATGCCACCTAATGCCCTTCTCCACATAGAGCTTGATGAGCTGGCACTTTCTTTGAGCCCTAAGAATAGCGTAGGCTTCTCAGGCCAGAGCTCACTAAAACCCTGGCATCGTAACGAGGTATCAAAGTCCCAGGGCTAGACCTCTGCAGACTCTGAGGTAATAAGGCCTCACTGCATCTGTTTTTCCCTCCAGCTCTACCAGTGCCAGTTGGGTGGGGCTCAGGCCTATTTAGGGCAGTTTCTGTCTTCCAACCCTGACCGATCCTTTCAGCAGCCTGGGACTGAAAATATAACGAGACAGTTTCTTCAGGTGAGAGGAGCATACATCCTCCATTGTCCTTTGCAGAAAAAGTGAACACTCCCTTTACTGATGCTGACACTCCAGTCACTTTCCCAGGAGAATACTAGTGATCATCACTGGGTCTCCAGGACACAAGGCTGAGATACTGAGCCAAAGGGATGTTGGTGTGTTGTTCCTCTGATCTGAGCCACTCTGGGAGGTTCCTTAAACTGCTAGTAGGCTCTGCTGAATTTCCCCTCTTGGCAGTCCAGTTTCTCACCAAACCTACCGCTGGTCAGCTGGGCATTGCCTGACAGCTGGAGGAGGTTATTAACATCTTCCACATACATCTGTGCACTCAGAGAAACAGCAGACAGACCAGGGTTTGCATTCCAGCTCTCCTGCCTCGTAGGTCTATAGGTCCGGCAGGTTATTTCTCCAGTTTGAGCCTCAGCTGTCTCATTTATGAAATGGGGATAGTTAAAAAGTACTTGCCTGCTAGGATAATTGTCAGTATGAATGGAGTTCCAGATGTGGGCCCATGGACTCTCCTAGGCACACAAAAATTTGCAGTTTCCTTTTTTTCCCTTTTGCCTCCTTATCATTCTCCTCTTGGGAGCCAGTTAGTCTCACCTTCTGGCCTATAGATCTGTGGCTCAGGTTCTAACTCCTTTCTCCAGAATCCATTCCAGCAGGGGCTCTAGTCCTCATAATTCCCGTCACTCAAACTCACTCCTGGTACTCTTGCTCTCCTTCTCTGAATGGCTGTAAGTCTCAGAAGCTTAGGCTTTCCTGGACCTCTGCTTATGCCCAGGAACTGCACTGTCGATGCCTTGCACCAGCTCTGCTCTGTGCACCTGTAACCATTGCAATGTAAACAGGCATTCCCCAGAGACCTGTGAAGCCAACACTGGAGATGGTGCTTCTGGGGGCCAAGATCTGTCCAGGCTCCCCAGAAGCAGAGACTGATCTTGGTCTTCAGCAGACACCTGCACTTGGACTCCACGTGTGGCAGAGAGGAAATGGGAGGACAGGTTACATGCTCAATCTTCATAAGTACACAGCAGGTAAACTGTGCTTGGAGGTTGGGGCACAAAAGGACTGCCTGGAGGCAGTTTTTCAGAATAAACTTCTCATCTGAGTCTGAGATGTGAGGTTGGCCTTTATTCCTGCCTACATATAGAAGAGCAAGTAAATCCTTTTCCTGAGGTACTGATGTCTTCGAGGGGACCAACCCATACCCACAGGGCTTGGAAGCACCCTCATGTTTGGCTATCCCTTATCTTCCTTTCCTCTCAGCTCCACGAATTGTCTTCCCTTTCCTTATCCTCACCTCTGTCATGTTCAGCAGACTTCCAGCATGATCATGATATTAAGTGGGCTCCTTTCCTTCTCTTATACCCTACCCCCCTAACTTCAGGAGATATCAATATATCTTTCCTGGAGTTTCCCGTTGCTATGGTGACTATAGTAGTGAGGCACCAGCCTTTGGGAAAGATGGGAAGTAGCCATGAAGACTGAGGGTATGTTTGTGTAAATATGTCTAGGTGACTAAAGAGTATGTATGCACACATGCACATGTCTACTCTAGCTGGGGAGAAGAGAGGTAGGGAGAGAGTAGAGGGACAGGCAGAGGAAGGGGGAAAGGGTCAGAGGAGAGGATCAGAAGAGGAAAGGAGGTAGGATGAGGCAAGGATGCGGGAGGTGGAGTGTGAGGGATGTGAGGAGTGAGGGGGCATGGAGATGTCAAGAGCCATGGAGGTGTAAGTGCAAGGGAGTGAGGCAGGGAAGCCAGGAAGTATGTGGAACTTGGGGTAAAGGAGAGCAGGAGGGGGATGAGAGAAGCCAACTGTTAGGAGCAGGTTGAGAGGGGAACAAAGGGTCAGGGTGGGCAAGAGTGGAGGTAAATTTTCAAAGGAGGGCTGGCAAGATAGCTCAACAGACTAAGTGCCTGCTTAGGCAAGTGCAGGGACTGGGCTTCGATTCCCAGTACCACATGCCATGCCAGATCTGCCCCCATGTGTGCTGAACTACCTGGTCTGGGAGTGGAAGTGAATGCCTGTAATCCCAGTGGTGGGGAGGCTAAAAACAGGAGGATCACTATGAATCTGATCTACATAATGAGACCCTATACCAAATACATTAAAAAAACCAGAAAGTTTTGGAAGGGGCAGAGGAGTATAGGGATTAAAACAGAGAATGAGATGTGGGGTGCAGTTAGGAAAGGGGTCTAGGGCAGTGGTGGTGAACCTATGGCATGTGTGCAGCTGCCAGCGACTGTCACTGAAAGCTCTAAATGATGCTGGTCTAGGGGGATAAATCAAAGACTAGGCAGATTGTGTGGGCCTCGGATATGTGGACAGGAGCGATGGGTATGGGCTAAAATTAGCATTAGCCTGGGAGGAACATGGGGTTGGAGTTAAGAGTGGGTTTGGATGGAGGGGAGGGATCTGCAGAGATGCTTCAGCCTGAGACCAATCTCTCACAGCCTTAATCCACTATGTCCTTGCGTTAGCCATAATCATGGCCTCTTTGCTGTCCCTGTTCTAGGATTCCCAGCTCCTGCCCTTCCCAGAATCTCATGCCCATATTCCTTGGTGATGAGATGAGTTTTGTGGATCTGGAGCCTCTCCCCCAAGGCCCACTTTGCCAAATTACCCAGGGGATTGTTTCCTGATTGCCTGCCTTCCTCCATTCCCAAGCAGGAACCTACACATTTTCTGGCTAGTCAGGCTTGGAGCAGGGTTCATGCCCTGGGGCAAGGCTCCTTGCCTATTAGCCTGAGTAGCAACAGGGACTACTGGCCAACTTGGGCTCCTGGATTTTTGCTGTGTCCCAAGCTCCCTGCTCTCAGAACCTCTCACACCCAGCATTAACCTGGGAGTCCTGCTTGGCAGGAAAGCTATGGCAGGTGGGAGGAGAGAGGAAGGCAGGGAGACAGAAACAGCTGCCAGCCAGAGTGGAGGAAAAGCAGGGCTCTGGCAGATACGGGCAGAAGGCAAGGCATCGGCACTGGCAGCCCCCCCACCCTCTTCCATGTGTGGGTGTTAGGCTCAGTCTCCTTCCATAGCCATCCCCATCCAATGCTGCTGTTCAGGGAACAGGCTCTGACCATCAGCCAAAGCTCTGGTCTGAATTAGCCCTCAGAGGTCACCTGGTCCAATTCTCCAACTCTGGTGTTAGTTACTTCAGTGGCATTTCTACCCAGGGGTCCACTTGAATCAGGTCACTTGAATCAAGAAATCAGATTTCTTAGAAGCAGGAACTTACCTTTTCCTAAAGCAGTCTGTTCCCTCTTTGTGAGGAAAAGACTGAAGGAATGACTGATGTGTTGCCTAGATACTCGACAGTCCTCTCATTAACAATAATCTCATACAGCTGTTCTGATGAATTAGCCCATTTACAGTTGAGAAAAGTGAAGCTCAAAGAGTTTAAGACCCTAGTTCAAAGTCTCACAGACAATAAATACAGAATCCAGATTTAAGCCAAGGTCTTTCTAACTACCAAGTCCCTCTGGGGCTGGTAAGACATGCTTCTTGTGTATCAGGACAATTCTCCTGATGTGTGAAGTCCATGACCACATCCTCCTGAGTCTCCTCCAGCTTTGACTCTCTCCAGAGGACCTTAATTGTCAGCCTCCTTCTCCTCCTCCTCAGCCTGGTCAGTATGAAATGCAGGAGCAAACATGCCTGTGAGGTGGGCTTGGGTCAGTCAAGGAGAGAACAGAACTCTCACATCCTTCAGTGGCACTAACCTCGATCAGTGTGAACTGATGGTTGGCGAGAGCTGGAATTGCCCTCTCTTTGAGCCCTTAAACCCTCCTGAATAAAGAACAATGAAGGAAGAGGCTTTGGCCCCACTACTCCCCTGGTCTGAATGCTTAGAATTGAGGACAGGAAGAGGTAGAGGTAGGGAAGACAATGAGGATCAGGCAGGGGCCTGGCAGGGTTAGGAGGATGGAGGGCTGGGCATGAGGTGAGGTGGCATGGGATGAGTAGGCAGAGCATAGGGAAGATCAGGGCTTGAACGTGTACAGAGAGATAAGAGAAGGGTGGGGCATGGATGTAGGAGCTGGGAGAGACCAGGGTGAGGACGGGCATTGGTCTGCCTGGGTTAACATCACCCTGCTGTGTGAGAGAAAGTCAATTGCACTTTAAGGAAATGTTGCAGTTGGTACTAAATTAGGAGGTGTCACAGGCAGCAGTGAGGACAGGTATGATTTGTGGGGCCCTGTGTGACCCCAAACAGGCAGACACTGCAAAAGGACAGAACAGTTTCTGGGGCTACTCATTAAGAATCTAAGGCACTCGAAACAAGGGCCTTGGGGACCGGGGATCACCTGGTTCTGGGACCAAGGCCCCAGATTTAGTTTTCATAAGTAAAGGAAGTTTTCTTATCCTGACCTGGAGCTCTGGGCTTTGTAGTCAGAAGCAGCTCTGAGGGAGGGAGCATCATCTCTCAGGAGTCCCACTTAGGGTTCAGGCTGGACAGGAGGCTCGGGGTCCAGGAGCAAGCTCGGGATTTGAAAGAAGGCCTGGACAGGAGATGGATCAAGAGGCTAAGGGGAGAGAGGTGTAGGAAGAAGAGGAGTAGGGCTGTCCTTCCCCTTAGTGATGACATTACAATTGGACTTGAGAACATTGCTGGTCCTGGCTTCAGTTGAGGGAGAGAGCTTTGGAAGAGATGTGGGAAAGACAGGAAGGCAACTGGGGAACTGACACTGCCCTTTGTGGGTATAGCAGGCAATAAGAGAGCAGGAGTTCGCTTACTTGGAGGTAAAAGACACCTGACAAAGGAGGTAGGGGGTATGGGGAACAAGATGGGAACCTGGGGCAAAAGTACAAGCTTAGAAGTAGAACGCAAAGGTTGGAGTCCTGACTGCTGTTTATTGGCTCAGCAACCTTAGCTTGAGCTCTTGCACCTCAATCTCCTCATTTGTCCAGTGAGCACAATGGTACCTGTGGTATCAAATCCTTAAGTGATTATGAGCATCCAGCACATGTGAAAGAGCCTAAAAACCCTAAAATGTCAGATATTAAATTCTCATTGTAGAATATTATCAGTTACCTCTTCTCCCTTAAGAATCACAAAAGACCCAGGATGTAGGCAGAGTAAGGACTATTATTTCTGTTTCAAATGAACAATAGGAAGCTCACAGAAGTGAAGTGACTTGCCCAAGGTCACACTGCTAACAAATTGTTGAAGCGATGAGGCCTCTATATTGGAGATATCAACTATTTCCCCTACACCAAACTGCTGGGTAAAAGCAATCCATGTGCAGAATTATTACTTAGTGCAGGGGGCCAAATGAAGCTTGGAGGTAATTATAGCATTAAAACAACCTTCACAGGAAAGTTGTGAAGGCTCTCATTCATACTTGTAATTGAGAAATAAGAAACAAAACAGTTGGGGTTATGGGGTTAGAGGGAGAGCCACAAAAAAAGACAAGCAATCTTTATTCCACCTGCCAGTGTTCCACATCCCTCTGTTCCCCGAGTGTATGTGCTTGTGGCTGACACAGAGTATGTCTCTATATGACAAAAAGGTGTCTTTCTTCACGTGACAGTACTTCTGCCTGTATGCCTCCGACAATGTGGAGAGATGGGGGGGGAGGGAAACAGACACTGATTCTACGGCACTGTTTGTGCATGTGACGACCTCCCCATCACTGTTTGACTTTGCCCTGGGGTAGTGGCGAGCAGTATGGCTGTGTGTGTGTCTATCTGTCTATACACCTTTAAGAAGTGGAATATCTCATTTGGTAGTGTGAGTGAGGCAGTGAGTCAGCTGAGGCTGAGGGAGGCGGGAGGAGACTGCTAGGTTACGAGAACAGGAAAAGGGAGCAGGAGAAAGTGAAGTCAGGAGCCAGGAGCTACCCCTTTCCTCTCCAGCCTTCAGCTTTAAATCCCTACAGAGTCCACTAAGAGCACTGAAACCTTGTCCAAGTCTCTGGTGACCATGCTGAAAGAAAAGACGATACTTTCTGCCCCTCTCCAAAGCCTGGGAGGGAGATGAGCTAGATCAGCAGGCAACTATCTCCTCCAGCTCTCACCCCTCAGTTTGAAAATGTGTAAGGCCACCATTCCACCTGCTCTCCTTGTTACTTGACTCTTTGACCTTGCTGCTTTTCTTCTGGAAACAGGCCATCTGGCTATTCCAGGAGAGCAGGGCAGGAGCATCAGGTTCCAAGGGTTTACAGGTCCCACCCACCTCCTGTCTAGAACAACCCTACTGAGGGTTAAGAAATTTCTCAATACTCAGCTCTTTCCTAGGCAGGCCTCTCTTCTCTGGAAGCTAGCTTTCCGTCCACCAGCACCCTGAGGTGTTGGAAAGGCACTGGGAGTTCAGTAATGCACCAACATTCAGCGGCCCTTCCACAAGCTGGTGTGCCCAGTTCCCAGCTCCTTTCTTTGTCAGGGGACACGATCCTGCAGGTTCCCTCCTTGGGAGAAGACAAGCACCCTTGGGCTCCATCTGCCTATGCTCTGGGCAACCACATCAGGTCACATAAGGTCAATAGTAGAGTGTGTCCTGCCACCAACAGCGTGCCTCCTCTCACCCATTGGTAGTACATAAAGGGTGAGCCACTCTTCCTCTTGGCTTTCGACCTTCCTCTCTTGCACCTGCCAATCCCAGGACTTCCGATTCTGGTCCAGGAAAAGAGGCATGGCTGCCTGAGAAAGGTGGCTAAGGAAGCACAATCTCTCCCTCCAACCCTTTCCGTACCTAGCATCGCATTACTCCTCTACTTACATGAAAACCCCCAGCCTTAAAATGTCCAATCCTCAAATTAATAGAAGTTGGCCACGTTATTACCTGACCTGAATAGGAAGCCCCTGCTCTCAGGAGGGGCCCAGGGTGACAGGTGCAGTGTCTGGGAATGGTGGGAGTGGTGGAGTGGGTAGAGAAGTGCACTGCTTTTTCTCTGGGGCACATTGTTTCTGCTGCCAGTACCCAGGCAGCCCTTATGGCTGTGGACGATAGTTCTTACCTTACAACCTTTCGTGCAGGACCGAATTGAATACTCTTCTGCCTGTAAGTATTTATGCAGCACGAGGTCAAACTCGTCATATTTTTCCTGAGCATGTCGGTCCAGTCGCTGGTATGCCTCGATACAATTGCTACATGCCTCCCAGGTCCCAGAGCCAGGGCTGGCCACCATGGCTAGCAGGTCGCCCAGCAGGGTGTCCAGACTGCAGTCCAGGCTGTCGGGGTGGTCCATGCCTAGCAGCAAGTCCCAGACCGTGTAGGTATCACAAAAGGAGAGAGTGAAGTTCCGAAAGTGACCTTTGAGCAAGTTTTTCTTGGCGGAGGGGAACTTGGCCAGGGCAAGGGAGGGGAAGGCAGGGGGCCGCAGAGGGGGGGCTGGGGTAGTCGGTTCGAAAAGTCTCTGCAAAGACTCCCATTTGGTGCAAGCTGCATCCAGCCCCGTGGGTTCTGGGACGCCGCCGCAGACCTGCCTGGGGGCGGTGGCGGGGGCGGCTTTGGTCAGGTTGCTGTATCGCGGGCCGCAGGTGCCCAGGGACGCGCTGGGCTCGCCGGGCGACGGCGGCGGCAGTGGCAACACCGCCCGAGGAGGCACCGGCTGCCGCTCACGGCCGGTACCCCAGGGCGGCCGCATGGCGCTGCTCAGCTCCCTGGCCCGGGGCCGGGCCCCCGCGCACAGCCACAGATGGTCAGCGAGCAGCACGGTGAAGAAGAGCAGGGACGCCAGGGACAGTCGCCATCGCTGCGCCCGCTCAGAGTCGGCGCAAGGTTTGTCGCTCGGCCTGGGAGCCCAGCAGCAGCAGCAGCAGCAGCAGATAGTCAGAGCGGCGGCGTCTTTCCCGGGCCACATCCAAGCGCCCCTGAACATATTTCAGGGGGTTCCGGGCTGGAGGGAGTAGGCGGGCGCGAGGCCGGACGGCCGTGTCGAGCGGGCTGGTCGCGCGCCGCTCCGCGCTTCTCGGCGCCGTCCAGGCTCTACGTCGGGGACCGCATGGTGAGGCAGGCCGGCTGGCCCCGGGCCCCGCTCAGGCCGGAGTGGCGGGGCGCTCCCGCACCGTCCCCGCGACCCTCCCGCGCGCCTGCACTCGCAGCCCGGGCGCCGCCGCCCGACCCGCTAGGCGCTGCCCGGCGTCCCGGCGGGAGGCGGTGCGGGGCTCTGAGGCGGCGGCGGCTGTAGCGGCGGCGCCGCACTCCTCATAGTGTCGGGCCCCTCAGCTGCCCTCGGCTCCGCGCCACTCCGCTGCGAGCCGGCGGCCGCCCGGCTGCACTCCGTCCGCCGTCTCGGCTCGGCGCAGCTCTGCGCCCCTCAGCGCCGCCGTGCGGGCCCCGCCGCCCGCTCCGCTCCGCGCCGCTCCCCTCGCCCCGCGCCGCTCCTCGCCCGCCCGTCCGCCCGCTGCCCGCGCCGCTCCCTGCCTGGCTCGCACCCTCCTAGGCCGGCCGGCCGGTCCTCCGCTGGGCGCTTCGGCTGCGCTCACACCCCGGCCGTCTGCCCGGGCCGGTCGCGGGCGGGCTCCGCACCGGCTCCGCACCCGCCGCTCCCGGAGTTCCGGCTCGGGCGGGCCACCTTGCTCCCGGCAGCGCCACAGGCGCCGGACGCGGACGCCCGGCTTTACTTAGCGCGCCTCTTGCTTCCGCCTCGCGTTCGCACCGCCGTGGGGGTGCCCAGCAGTACAGTCCTGTGGCTCCCGCTGGCCATGCCCCCTCAGTCTGTCGCCATCTTCCGCTGTGCGGAGAACACCTTGAGAGCCCGAGTGCGAGTGTGTTTGGGGGGAGCGGGGCGGAGAAAGAGGCACCAGGAGGAGGAGGGAGCGGGACCTGGGCCCCGACTGCGCCTGCGCCTCAGGACTACCCCCCCCTCCCGGCCCCCGCCGGCCGCAGCCTGTGCTGTTTGGGGATGTTTTCA
>PVKN010019801.1:0-16212 GCA_004027915.1 Capromys pilorides | reverse complement strand
TATTTTGTACTGTGCAGCACTGAAGGTGTGTGTATATGTGTGTGAGAGTTTGCATGTGTGCACACATGCTCAAACCCTAATAAATGATAGCTCTTGCTACCTATATTATTAATTTCATTGTTGACTATTGCTGTAGCATTTTGGCTGTAACATTATTCTAGAGGGAGAAATACTACAGGGTTTCTTGGTGCGTGTATTCATTTTGTGTGTGTGTGTTTCATGTAAGGGCAGGATGAGTACTGGTAGAGTGCTCACAATGCCTGAATTCTCTTGTCCTGTTTTTTATGTTCTTTAGTGCCAAGAACTTCCTTTCGGTTCTTTGCCCTGGTGGGGTCATGGGCAAAGAGAAAAGATGCCTGCTTAACGCTGTGACTCTTTCCACCGGTAACTTTGCAAATGGTTTGAATGTTGGGCTGAAGTAGAGTTTCAGATGAGAAGAATTTGGAGTTTATGTTGTATTTCACTTACCCTTTAAGGGTCTGCAGGTCCCTGAGCAGTGCCTGTGTGTGTCCTGAGCACCCTCCTGCCTCTGCAAGGCTCTGAGCTGGCTCCAGAGGACAGCACTGTCTATCAAAGCCAGGCAGGCCTCGGCTCAGGTAACCGCTGCACTCACACAATTGTCCCTTTACGGAAGGTCAGCAGGGAACGTGCTCCTTCCTGCTTGGACTCGCCTCAAGGTTTTCATGTCCACACTAACCCACTGTGGGTCTGGGTCAAGGCCAAGTTGCCCATCAATATTTTAAAGTAGTAGTGTTATAAAATTTATAGAAGACACACAAAGGACAATTCCCTGAAGTGATGAGCCCGCTGAGCAGGAATACTGGCTAAAAGGAGATTTCCCACTTTTAAACAGCATGAGATCAAGAGCCGAGCTGGAGAGGCTCTTTCTATGCATGGGGCTCAGAGCCTGGTGGAAAATCTGACCTGGTTTCAAATCCCACCTACAACTGCTAATTTATTTGGTTATCTATTAACAGTCTCCTGGCAGCTTACTTTTATGTTTAAAACTAAATGCTTGATTGATTATTATTTTCTAGAACCATGATGGGCTATTGTTCTATACTTAAGCTAATCCATTAGTGAACTCTCTCATTACTGATCTTGCCTTCCTTTCCTGGTTTGTTGTGTATACACCTGAAGGTTGAGGGTGGGGCTGAAGGACAGAAGGAAGGTGTCTTTATTTGGCATGTGGAAGAACATTTTATATCCCCCTAAATACATATCCACAAGAAGTTTCCAGTACCCAAGAAGCAATCCATAGGTAGAAGCTATGTCCCAAAGAATTTTGTTGTGATTGTTTTTTTATCAAAAACTTTAGCATAGGCTTTTAGCTTTTAGTTTTAAAAACTTCAGCTTTGTAGGCATCTTCAAATATTTCCAGATTTGTTTTTGAGGACTGAGACTTCATTGCTTTTAAACGCTTGAAGTTTGTTTGGATAGGTAGAAAAAGGTGACATGAAGCAGAGCTCTTGACTTTGCTGGCTGGGTAGACTTCTCCATGAGCTAGAACCTTATTGGTCCATTTGGTCCTTGGAATGGCCAGGTAAGGCCTAATATAGGGTAAGCTTCCAGGCAGATCATCTCTGGCTGTCCAGAATAATGATGTCCTGATCTTACAGAGTAGCTGTGCTAAGAAAGAGATGACCAATTAAATCATAAAAACAGTAAGGAATGACAATCCAACATCCATTTCTTCACCTAGCTACTGGGGGCAATAATGCTACCACTCTAGTCACTGATTGCTCCTGAATTGTTTGCTTTTGATATGCCACCTTGGCTCATCTTTACAGTAAAGCTGTAAGGGCAGATAGACATTATCATCCATGCTTTAAGTGGGGCTTCCAAAATAGAATGTTCCAGGCAGGTCCACTGGTGGAGACGTGTAAGAGGCATCCGCAGCTCCCATCTACCTGCAGGATGACTTGTTTTAGAGTCAGCAGGTCTCAGTGAGGGAACTCAACCCCTTCTGCTTTTGTCTCATAGTTTGAGGAGAACAAGCAAGTGTTTGTAGAAGGCCTAAGGGATGGCAAGGTAGCTGGGAGGTAAAGCACTTCCCTAGCATGCACAGGATTCTGGATTCAATCTCAGTACTCAGGGGAGGGTGTGCTCTTAAAAATGTCCATGGAGACACACATTTTGCAACTCTTAATTACATGAGGACTTACAGGGGGAGGTGTTGCATGAAAATTTTGCTAAAATAAATCTTGTGCCATTGTACTCCCATGTTGGCTAACTTGTGAATCTAGATTTTGAATTCAGGCTAGGAATTACTTTGTCTTAATTGCTAATTCTTCCTGAAAGAAAGAAACTGGGTTCCACTAGATAGGGACCTGCCAATGTGGGAAGCTTGGTAATGGTAATTAGCATTATATGAGGAAAGAGAGGTGGGGTTGGGTAGGGACTGGTACTAAAGTACCAGCTGGCCTCTCTACTGTCAGCCTTATCACAGATCTGATGCCATGGCCTTAGAAGCTATGTAACTAACTAAACTTCTCATGCTTAATGGGAATAGCTATGTTGTATGGGATCATCTGGTTTGGGTCTTACTTCCTAACATATGTACAACTTTTCTGAACCAAAATCCAATTCCCCACGTTGTCCAAGGTCTCCAGGCAGCTGTGATAAAATGCCAGAAGTGGAGGGGCTTTGTAATGGTTGATAACTTTTGTGATCTTGAGAATTGAGAAGTTTAGAAGCCTAACTAAGTGACTCAGCAGGGGATCAGCGTCCTCACTTGGACAGCATCCTGAGCTTGTGAAAGGGGAGGGCATGGAGATGGTGTGATCACTGCAGTCACTCTAGGGCAGGCAGCCTGCACATGCAATACAGGGAGGAGGAGACTTGCTCTCCCACTTTTTGCTCTTGTTGCTTTTGCTGTCTTGAACTGTTGTCCTCGTGCTGTGACACCCTGCTCTGGAGCTAGCTGGTTACAGACTGGGACCTCCTCAAACTGTGAGCTAAATAAGCCTTTCCTTTCTTCATTTTGGGCATTGGGGTATTTTGTCTCAGCAATGAGAGAAAAGTAACCAGGCTGGGCTTAAAACAACAGGCCATTCTTCTTTCACAGCTCTGGAGGCTGGGAGTCTACAAGTAAAGTTTCATCAGGCCCGCGCTCCCGCCCAAGGAGGAGCACTGTCCTTGGCTTCCTCCAGCTGATTCCAGGTGTTCCTCGGCTCCTAGCCACGTCAGTCCCTGCCTCCTGTCCCACATGACCTTCTTTGTGTTCATATCTTCTCTTATTTCTTATAAGAAAATCTGGCCCTGAATTTAGGACCCACGCAGACAGCCTAGGATGAGCTCATTACATGATACCCCAGTGAAATCTGCCAAGAACTTTTTTCCAAAACAGGGCTCACTCAGGGGTTCTGGGAATGTGAATGAATATTATAATCCACAGCTCAGAGGAGGGAAGCCACAGTCCTGAAGGATTTTAGTGACTTGCTCAGACCTCCAAGATGATATGTGAGTGGGCTGACTGAACTTCAGGTTCTACTGGGCTTCAGATATGTGTCTATAACCCCCACCCCAGCCTTGAGACTGTACATCAATGTTCTGCCATGTTCTGACCCTAAATGCTGCCTCTTAAGAATACGAGCTCACCAGAATCTCAGGGGGTGTGGGAATAGTTTCTGGGAAAGACAAGAGGAGACGTGTAGGGAGTTTAGTGGTGTCTTCCTAGAGCTGCCATGATTATGGGCTGGGGAATAAGGAGCCTGAGCTTTCATCCCGGGTGTTCTGAACTAGCCTTATGACCTCTGGTGAATCCCCGTCCTTCTGAGCATCTTTGGAATGTGTGCCCAAGCACCTACTGTGCAGGGTGACCTGTTTTTCTAGCCATAACTGTGCTGAACCGTCAGAAACACTGGCAGAAACACCCCAGGAAGACTCTGAGACTGGCTATTTCTACCAAAAGGACAGCATTAGCAAAAACCACACATATTCCTTAGACTGGGTTTCTAAAATAGCACAGAGACTTCTGCAAAACTTTTCAAAATAATATCTCCTGTTTATGTGTCATTTGAAAAATGGTGCTTCTTCCAGTGGATTGTGTTTCACTTCTCAGAACAAAACAGATTGTGGAAGTTAGAGAACTGACACGGAGAAATGGCTCTTTATTTTCTTGCTCTAAGTGTGATCTTCCAGAAGCAGATAAGCCCTTCAATATTAAGAGGTTAGAGATTGCCCTGGGCCATGGACTGAACCTGGGCAGAGTTGGTCCCAAGAAAGCCCAAGAACAGTTGAAGCTACTGATGGAGACATTGAAGCTCAGAGAGGGGAAATGACTTGTCCAAAGTCACACAGTTTCAGGCTTTTAATTTTAAGCTCAGGGTTCTTTCTGGAATTCTTGTGTGTGTGTGTGTGTGTGTGTGTGTGTGTGTGTGTGTGTGTGTGTATGTGGTCAGTACAGCCTGCCCTGGGGGCGGGGCTGGTGCAGCTTGTGGTGCTGGGGATTGAACCAGCATCCCTGCCCGCTTGCCTAAGCTTGCCTAAGCAGGCACTTTGGACTGCTGAGCTATCTCATTGGTCTTGCTGGAATTCTTAACCTGATTTTCTTTAAGCTCTGATGTTTCAGGGAACATTTTTATTAAATGCAGTTATGCTATTGTCAGGCAGAGCTGAAAGTACTCCCAGTGACGTTATAATCTGGTGCAATGTTAAGAAAAAGAAGATACTGGATAAGTCAGGGCAGCAAGACACTTCTGGCATGACACCTGCACCTGCAGGGAGGGTCTAGATCCGCTCACACAGCTGTGTAGGGGAGGACACATATTTAATTTGCAAACTCAGTTTTCACTGAAAAGGTTTCTGGTCTCTGACCAGAACTTTTACTTATACAGGTTATTTGCCAAATTTCTTTCTTTCTTTTTTTTTTTTTCTCTCTAAACTTTATTTATTTATTTGTGTTATGGCTGGCTCAGCCTGCTCTGGGGGTGAGGCTGACGCAGCATGTGGTGCTGGGGATTTAACTGCAGTCCCTGTGGTTGCCTAAACTTTCTTAAGCAGGCGCTTTAGACCACTGAGCCATCTTGCTGGCCCTATTTGCCAAATTTCTCAACAGCAACTTCCTGATATCAGTTTCTTATCTGGGTATCCAGACATTCACACGTAAATGTTTGTTTTAAGAAAATAACAACAATAACAAAACTTCAATGGTCAAGAAAAACAAATGATGTCCTGCCCAGTTCTCTATTTGAATAACACTTCTCACTAATTCATAAGTCAGGGGCTGGTGAGATGGTTCACTAGTCTAAAGCACCTGCTTAGGAAAGCTCAGGCAACTGCAGGGACTGCGGTTCAAATTCCTGTCACCACATGCTGCGTCAGCCCCAACCCCAGGGCAGCCTGAGCCTGCCATAAAAAAAAAAAAAAAAAAAAGTCAGCTGACCCTTGCTCTGGGGCACATGTGCCAGATATTAGGGTTGTTGCTGGACAATCTGTATGGGTAGTTACATCCATACTGAAGAATATGACCTTCTTTGCAGGGTTACCCTTCTACCTGTGTGGTAAGTTCTTGCCTTTTTTATTGGTTGCCTGGACTCTTGATGCTTTTCCTATAGTATGGCTCTGCTGGCCAAGGAGAAGAGAGCACTTGTCCCTTGAGAAGCTTCCCATTCCTGTTCACAGCATGCTCGATGCTGTGATGATGGACGGTGCTGGAGTGTGTGGTTCTGTGTGGGTGGGAGTACGATAGGGAGGAAGCCAATTTGCAAGTCACTTCTCACAAATCCTTCCATTCTCTAAACTCATTTCTCTGCTTTTTCAAGCTCTGATTTATGTATTGGGATTAGAGAGTTTGTGGCCCTTCTTCTGGCTGTAGGTTTGGATTTAGCAAGGTGCTCCATAAAAATGTTAGGTGATTTGCATGCTGTGGGCTAATTGAGCTGTAGGATCATTTGTAGATGAATTGTCTCTGTGGGGCTCTGTTCTTTTGTTTCCTGGGGTTCAGAGGTTACATCAAAAACCTTCTGGCCTGCTGCCTGATATGACCTTTGAACTCCAAAGGGCAAAAGATCCTGAGGCCATAAAACAAGGCTGCAAACACTAAAGATGTCATTCTGATTGTCCTCAAAGCACAGGAGTTTAAGAGTTGGTCACATGATTCAGAGAGGAAGAAACAGTGAAAGAAGCAGAGAGCAGTGCCTGTCCATATCTCAATCTATAGTCAGGATGGATGTGAAAGCCTTTTGCTAAAAATGTCCATTGCACTTTTGTACAGCCATTTCTAGGAAGAGTGGGAGTGCTCAGGCACACCAAGCTGCAGACTGTTGGGTATAAAGTGGTTTTGTTTTCATTGCATCACCATAAATAGGTTCGGCTTTCACGGCCAGCATAAGGACAGCAGGAGCGTCTCTGGGCTGGTCTACAGGGTTCAAACTCACAGGAAGGATGCAGCGCCAGGCTGAAACCTGAGAGCTGTGGCCAGTGCCGCTTGGAAGGAAGAGCTCTGTATTAGCTGCTGGTTTTTTAAAAGGGGAAGAAGCACTGGCTCAGAGTCAACCCTGCAAAGAGTATGTCATTAGAAAGGGATGATCTATTTGGAATAGTGATAAAGCTCTTCTTGTGGCCGGCTAGCACTGCAGGGCCAACCAAAACAAACATGCAAGGGAAATGCAGAGGAGGCCTGCAGGGTTTGGGGGGACAAGTGAAGGCATGGGCTCAGGGTCTTTGACACCAAATAAATTACCCAGAATATTCTAGAACTATAAATGAACTTCTACTGATTTATGCAGAGGTTTCCAAGGTCTTTTAAAAATGCAAGTGAGGAGCATTTGTACTCCCCAGTGGCGTGAAAAATGTTCCAAGGCAGCAGAAAGGAGCAAAGCCAAGCAAGGCTGAAAGCCTCACCTACAAATAAGCTGCCATGGCAGAAAAAAAAAAAAGCTCATAAATAGGATGGGGTGGGGGAGGGGCTGTCCTTGAAGAGAGGTCAGCATCAGTTCTGGATGGCACCATGGGGAACTGAAGTCCACGTCAGGGTGACACATACATCTGTTCCCAGATGCTATTCCCATGCCCGTTCTGAGTGGCTAGAAGAGATAGTTTTTAAAGGTGAAGTAGAAGACTGTAGAAATCTGAGCTCCCTTGAGGCCAAAGGAAGAGGACACTCCTGGCCTGCTGCTGTGGTTTGAAAGCCTTAGCAGGGCCAGGGGATAACCAAGAACTGTAGGCTAAGTACTTCACAGTTGGCTGCAGCTGGGGAATCTTGGTCCCAATAGAGAGGTGGAGAGAGAGAGAGGATGGGAGGAGCAGGGTCAGCACAGGGAAATGGAAGCAGGATGGGGAGGGCAGCAGGGCTTCTCAGGCCAGGCAGGAGCCGGCAAATGTGGAAACAGAATGCAGAGAGGGCCTTTTCTTTGTTGGGGCTGCAGAGATAGCTCAGCCGTCTAAGTGCTCCCCTAGGCAAGAGTGAGGACCCACTCTTGGGGGTCCTAGGGGATTGGTTTGATCCCCAATATCAGTACCACATGCCATGCTGGCTCCACCAGGCTGGCCACCAAGGCCGATTTGACCTTTTCATTGTGATGCCTGAAATCTGCTTAGTTTAGGGCCTGAGTCTTTATGGACTAGGACCTGGAGAGGGCTGAGTAGTTTGCAGCAAAGTTCTTGTCTATCTCTATCTACCTACAACAGTTGTGTGATGGAGGGCACGATTTGTGGGTGGACTGAGGTTTTCCAGTGTTTAATGTACCCGGGTGGCCACATGCGCAGGTCTACTGTCTCTACCCATCACCCCTCTTATATTCTCCCTGCTATCCAAACAGTCAGAAGATCCCATCTGTGTCTTTGTGCTTCTTGGATTTGGGCCATTGGTAGTTTGATTTTTGAATTTCTCTAGTTTTCAAAACAGGAAAAGGAGTCACCCTTACTGAAGGAGAGGGGGTAAAACCTCAAAGCTATAAGACAGCAATGAAGGGAGGAAAACTTCAATTGGGAAAGGGCAGAGAATTCTGGGTGAAAATTTTTTTTCAGTAGCTTGATTCCCCCTATTTAGGAGAATGTATTGCTGGTCTCCCTATCTAGGAGCTTGTGATGGCCTTCCTATCTTCCCCACTTTGAGACCCAGTTACAAAAAGAAAGAGCAGGTTAAATTGCCCTACCTCCAGGCAGTGTTCCTAGACCAGCCCAGTCCTGCTCAGCCCAGAGTGACCACTCCTTTCAGACCACGTGGAGTGTCTATTGTTCACCTAGTATGTGTCTCACTTAGTTTTCTACTGTTAATCAAAAAGACTGGACTGGGCATGTATATTTATATCTTAAGATACCTTCAGCAGCATCTACACCTCATCTCCAGCTAAATTAGGAACGATGTCCTTCCTCCCATTCATCTTCTTCTCTAAAAATATTTCTTGGTTAATCAATGTATTGATGTCTTGGGTGCACTGCACATCTTCTTTTGATGGACATTTCATTTTATTAGAAGTATTAGAAGTTTAGTTGGAGAACACTGATTAAAAATGTCTCCCACCCAGCCTCCCCAATGCTCTGTTTGGGTATGTGGATGTGCGGAGCAGTCATAACAACTACAGAAAAGTCCCTTTCTCTTCTACACAGCAATAAGACAATGAAGAGGTGGTGTACAGGGGGACTTTGTCCCAGCAGAGTTCATGTCGGAGGGGCAAGCAGACCTGGTATGGGACTGTGACACCACCAGAGATTCTGACATAAGTGCTCTGGATTAGCATCCTGAGTTAAGTATTCCTCAAAAGCTCCTAGATATCTCTACTGTGTAGCAGAGTTAAAGAGTACTGGTCCGTATATGGTGAAGCCAGACTGGCTCCTTGCTCTTGTGTTTACCTGTTACAATTTCTGTCCATATAGGTCTGTGGTCTTTAAAGTTCAATCTCAAACTGATGGAAGGGCACATCTTGGCTGCGCTGAGGACCAGTGTCCACCTTGGTAAATCACCGATGGCCGGGGGATGGGTCGTGAATGACAGACCTGGTTATTGAGGATTCTGCCCCTTTAGATCTCAGATGTATGTCCCCAGGATGGGAAGACTGTGTGCTTGGCAGACAGCTGCAAAGGTGAGAAGCATAATTTCTTGTGCCATTATGGTATCAAACCCTAGTGCAATTGTTTTTGAGGTCTGTGAGCTCTTTAAGGCGGAGATCATCATTTTTTGAAGTCCCATCTATTAATCATGCTTCTTGTTTTCTATATTTCATGATGTTTTGACATGTCAGTCCAGGGCTTGTGGACTCAGGGAGGGACTGGACTGTCCCTACCAGGGTGAGCAAATTCCTAGAGATAGCGAACAACTTAGCTGTGAGAATGCCTTTGATATGCAAACCAATGACTCCAAGTCCAAATCTCGTCATCCACCCTTTCATCAGGCTCAGGCAGTCCTGACACTGTGCCCCTGCCACAATCACTCCAGGACCTGGTATCAGACAACTAAGGACGCCCTGCTATCCCAAGCCCACCAAACTACTCAAAGGATGTAATCCTACATGGCTCTGTATTTACCCCATTTCACTCTTCTTCATTCTGACAACCATAATAAAGGGGCCTGTGTGCACTTTCCCCTCAGTCTTTCTGCCTCACTGGTGCTTCCCAGCAACCCTGTGGCATGTTATGGTGTTATGTCCTCTTCTCTATCTTGGGAAATGTAAGCAATAAAATTATCTTACCAATGGCAGTCATCCCCTAATCTGTTGACCTCATTATACCTGAATAAAAAGAAAATCCCAGGGAATATTTTTAAAGATATCACTGGTCACAGTAACTATCATAGAGAACAAGTGGTAAATATTTGCTGCTGGATGGGTGGATGATGGGCTGATGGGTGGTGGATGGATGGGAGGGTGTGGGTGAGTGGATAGATGGGTAGATGGATGAAAATACAGATAGACGAGCAGACCTTTGAGAGTTTAGTGGGGGCACAGTGTGGTGTTAGGTGTCTGGTCCAGCCCTGGGTGATAGATGCCTGAGCCTCTTTCCATGTTCCTTCCTCTGTCATAAAAGAAACCACAGGCAATTACAGGGGAGTAACAGAATGGAGGGACCAGATGGTTCCCTGAAAAATAGCAGTGGGACTGAAGACCCAGGGAAGAAGGAAAGGTGTGTGTTCTGTGCCTGCACTTCTGGGGGAAAAGCTGTTTGTAAATAGCAATGATGAATGAGTGTGCTCTGACATTTATGTCACTGTGCAGAGACTTTCTATCCTCTTCTCCATGCAGTCTCTCTCTAGGATAAAGGAGGCTGAGCACCAAAGAATTGTTGCCTCTTGTAGTCAAAACTGGTGGAAACTGACAAACTCTATCCTGGTTCATTAGACCTGGGGATGAATTATTGGACATGGGGTGAAATCATATCTGGCACACATGTAATGAACCCAGGATCTCCAGTGATGGATGGATGGATGGAGGTGAACATTAATCTATTCTCCCCCACTGGGATGATGTCATTTTTAACCAACTGCGAACTTTTCCCAGAAGCCAACCTGGGGACAGAGCAGTGATAATGGGAAGTGAAGTTGCCGAGGGAGAAATGTTAACCAGATTCCAGAGTCGTGACAGTCAGTACTGCTCAGAGTTCATTTAAATGCTCTGTTTAGCTCTTGAATTAAAGCAAGACGGGGCTAAAACTTTAATCAATCCAGTTCAGCTGCCACGTGCAGGCATGAGTAGGGAATAAAATGAAGGTCACAGGAGAAGTCCGGGAGAGAGAAGTTGACAGTCAGTGCAGATGAATGGGGTTATGCCAAATAGTCTTGGAGATGGAAGGAGGCCCAGGCTGCAGTTCGTTTAGATCAGGAGTGACCATCTGGCAATAGCTGGTGCCAGATCATGTCCCCTAGTTTTTCTGGAGCATGCAGCGGTGTGTGCTTGGGAGTGTGTATTCACCTGCCAGAGTAGCAAGAGTCAGAAGCTGCCAAAAAGAGAAAAATCTCTCTTCCATATCCACCCAATTAGAGACTTACTTATGTTAGTAACTAACTTGCATGGAGGTTTAATTAAAATTTAAGTGCATATGTTATTTGTTAACATCATCAGATTGTTTTCGTCTGAATTCCTGATGTCTAGGAAGAATGAGGATTGAAGCCCAGTACACATTCCTGGTTGGGCCAGGCCGTTAGCCCTGTGGCTTTAGCAGCAGTGAGGAGGGGAGGGGCATCTAAGAGTCCAAAGAGAGCTCCCCTTTGGGACTTTGCTTAGCAACCCAGGGGCAGCCTCTGCAGGTCCAGGAGAGGCCCTGGCCTGCTGTGTGCTGAGGGGAGGCCTAGAGGTCAGCAGAGGAAAGGGCTCAAGGGCTGCAATGGGGAGCAAGTGGCCACATCTGCGTGCAGGCAGCTCTGACCCTGCCACCTGGGGCTCCCCACCTTCAGCACCTGGGCCCTCAGAGCCCTCGCAGACCAGACACTGCATGGGTGCAGGAGCAGAGCACCCCATGTTAATTCCAGCTGTCCCTGTCCTGAGTGTGCAGGACAGCCCGGTCCTTTGTGTCTGCTCTGGTTTCTTCTCTCTCTCATCTGCTCTAGCCACGCTGGCCTCCTCACAGCTCAGAAAGGCTGAGACACACATCGGCCCCAGGGCCTTTGTGCCTGCTGTTCTCACTTCCTGAAATGTTCCATGTTTAAATATGCTCATAGCTCCTTCCCCACTTCACAATTTTGGAGTTTAATATGACACTGTTACCCCTTGCTCTGTTCTATTTGTCTTCAGGACACATGTCACCATTGATGTTATAGAGGCACACACATATACATGCATACACACTTATGTAGAGTTTTTCCTTCATACTGGTAGGAGACTAGTTCTAGGATGCCCTGTGGATACATCGACCTCTGGACACAGTCTTATAGGAAATGGCATAGTACTTGTAAACAACTCATGAATCCTGGGGTGGGGAAGATAGCTCAGTAGAATAAGCACTTGTTTGGCAAGCACGAGGTCCTGAGTTCAATCCCTGGTACTAGAAAAAAAAAAATTACAAACCCCATACTCTTTAATATATTTCCAGATTACTCATAATACCTTATGTGATATATGTTACATAAGTACTTATTATATTTTATTTAGAGAATAATGACATGAAAAAGCTGTACATGTTTAATCCAGGGGCAATTTTCCCTCAATATTTTTAGTTTCCTAGATCCACAGATGTGGCATGCACAGAATCAAAATGCCCATATATTTTTTGTTATTTTTGCCCATTAGAACTCCCCTCCACTGGAGGGCCTGGGGCCTCTCCACTCTTGCTGTATCCAGAGCCCTAAAGACTATGCCTCTGCAAGAAACTTTCTGCACAGGTAGGCAAGTCTGGGGTACCTGCAAAGGGCAGGAGCTGGCTTGGGTGTGCCCTCCAAGGTGCCTGTCACCCCCTCCTGCTTTGGCGACCTACCCTGTAGGCTTCCTTTTCTTCCTTTTCCCCTCCATTTCCACAGTCTAGCCTTGGGCAGAGAGTCCTAGCTCAGACCCATCACGTATTCTTCCAAATCTATTATTTATACCTAAAGCCTATGCCCTGAGTCCTTCAGGCCCGAGGCTCCTTAGGCTCAAAAGCCCAGCTTTGAAACACAGAGAGCTTCCCTCCTTAGCTTTCCAGCCTCTGCTGTGAGTTTCCAGAGGCCAATTTTGTAACAGAAGTGAAAGCTTAATTCCTTTCACTGCCTTTTGCGATGTCATCACTTCTCTAATGTGAGATGCAGGACTGTTCCCGTGGCTGCCTGGAGCAGAGGACCTGCAGAGAGAAGAGACAGGAAGGGGCTGGGGCCCTCACTCCACGGAAGTGGCAGCAAGTGCGGCAGTACAAACGCCCCCAGTAAGATCTCCTTAAAAGGACTTTGTAATTGGTGTCACGGCATTAACAAACCAAAAATAATGAAACCTAGTGTTGTTTGCTGGGGATGGGAAAGAGCAGACACTGCTGATGCAGCACTCGTCTGCTCCAGTGTTCCCAGAGAGCCGCCGCTGAGGGGGAACAGGGCTAGAAACAGTTTATCTGCTGATAATGCATGGATAATTCCTCCACTAATACCCCTGTGGGAAATACGCTCTGTGAGTATAAGCCAGAAGGAGCAAATGAAAAACTATAATTTGTTCAAAGAAGGGCATGGAATCATTTAGAAATAATAAAGATGCCCATGACAGGAAAGTGCTTAAACAGACTCCTATTTGCCAAGGCAGTGGGATAGTAACTAAATCTTTGCGCGTAGGGTAGCACAACTACTTCAGCAAACGGCTCCCAATGTTGGTAGCTTAGCAACAATGAAAGTTTATTTCTCGTCTACCTCACAAGCCAATGCGGGTTGGTGGGGAAAGGAGTTTCTTTCTCCCACATCATCACTCAGAGAGCCAGGCCCCTGCATTTAGTGACTTCACCATTTCTCTCTGAATCTGATAGTGAATGAGGTGCAGAGAGGCTGAACAGAGAATTGCAAGGGTGCATTCAGGAACCTTATTTCTGCCTTCATTTGAGGGCCAGAAGTAGTCATTTGGTTGCACCTTGCTGCAAGGGATGCTGGGAAATGTCATCGAGTTAAATGCATAAGGCTGAAAGGAAACAGTCTGGAGGACACATGGTGATGATTGCCTCGTCGTTAGCATTATGTGCATGTTGATTATGCTCGCACGTAGGGATTTCAATGTTAAGTAATACTGAACAGAAAAAGCAGAACATAAAAGCATTAACTAAAACTACTCATAGCTACGATGTATGTTAACCAACTCAGAAGTAATTTGAGAGTACTGTGCTCTCTACAGTTTTTTTTTTTTTTTTCTGTGAAATGAAAGAGTAATGAGGTAGGAAAAATGTGATCAGAAAATCATGTGACTGAAGTCTGAGCTCCATTAAAGTTCTTTACATTTTTTGGGATTTTTTTTTTTTTTTTTTGGGCAGAGCAGCTTATTAGAGACAACAGAGATGAGTGGGAAGACATTATGCTAAGTGCAGTAAGTCAGACATGGATGAGAGCACTGTACGATCCCACTTGTGTGTAGAATCTTTAAAAATTCAAACTCATAGAAACAGAGTGGAATTGTGCTTGCAAGGAACTGTGTGCAGAGAGAGAATGGGTAGATACTGGTTGATGGGTTCAAATTTTCAATTATAAAATGAACAAATCCCAGAGATCTAATGGATACATTAGCTAATTTGATTGTGAAAGTTATAAAATGCATACATGAATTGTCACATTATATACCTTGAATATATTCAAAATTTTAAAAAGAGGGGGCTGAGGATACACATTTGTTCAATCTACTGAGGTGATTAAAATTCCCTCTACCGTTTTCTCTTTTTATTTGTGTCTCTCTACTTGCATTCACATCCTGCCAAAGCTAGGAGAACAAAGGATAGATTGTTTTTCTCCAAGTCTTGTAGAGTTGAGGAGGAAATTGACTTTTTTTTTGTGGCTGCAGGTGTATGAGTGGGAGGTTGCAGTAAAAGAAAAATTAACAGTCAATACTAAATCTAGACTGGTCTAGAAATTTCAATTCTCTTCCCCCATGTCTCCAGATGACATTGGTTGTATCCACCTGTTCAGACAACTGGGTAAGCCCTTCTTAGTTTTTTATTATGATTTTTCCATGAGCAAAATGGGACTAAATGTTACGTGTTTCAGAAGACTTGGCCTATGGAAGAGCCAAGAGAGCACCGGGCATGGCACACGCACCTGTGAACCCAGCTATAGCACTTGGGATGCTAAGGTAGGAGAGTGGCAGGGTCCTAGGCCGGTCCAGGCAGCTTAACAAAACTACATCTCAGATTTAAAAAACAAACTAAAAAGGGTTAGGGATGTAGCTCCCCCTTACTAAAGTCAAACCAAACCAAACCAAATGTGCAAAGGCAATCTATAGCCAAGGGAACGATGAGGCATACAGAAGGGCTCCTGGTGACAGGAAGGAGAAAACACAATACAACAAAACAAAGCAAAAATTCATTCATTTTTAAAGGGCGAAAGTCATTTTAGAAAAGAAGCTGAAGAAATGACAGCAGGTAGACTCAGATGAAAAGCAAAGGTGACCTGAAATGAAGCTGAACCCTGTCTCTTGGGTGGCAGGCTTCACCGTGAGTGAAGCACGAGTGTTCAGCCCTGTGGGCTTCAGAGAGTCCTGGGATGGCTCAGCAAGCCGGGCACTCGTGCCAGCTGGAGAAGAGGAGTAACAAGGCATGGCGGCTGTCAGTTCTTAGGACATTATTTCCTGCCAGCCAACATTTAGTAATGGGAAAAGCTTGCGCTGAGAAGGTAGGGACAGAAAGAAGTCACCATGGAAAGCTGGCTTGGCATGTTGGTGGCATTTTAGACTAGAAGGTGAAGTGTTTTCCAGAGATGATGCATTCCAAAGATTTCATCTGATCTGGGCAGCTATATCCTTGCTTGGGTTGTGGCATCTTTGGATTTTTTGTTTCACTGGAATGGAGAATGCCTTATACTCTTGTTTTCCTATGTCACTGACCATGTTCCTAGGTTATAATGTAACCTCCAGGGTTCAATCATGCAGGACCTTCCTGTTTTCCTGACTTTCTTCTATTTGAAAACAAAAGTCATGTATTGGTCAGTGTTTAGAGGGCTGCCCCTAGACAGGGCATTATTAAGTGGAAAAGGGTGAAAGATCTGAGACCTACTCTGCATAGCCCTGGGTAAGTTTTCTTTTTTTTTTCTGTCATCTTTAAGGATGATGCACAATGTGTGAGTGTGGCCTGCAGTTGAGGCCTAATTACGATTCTCCAGCGAGTGCTGCATTTGGAGGAAGTCTTAACCGAGCACTTAAGCAGTAATGCCTCTGTGCATGCCGTGTGGACCTGAAGGGAGGCTCCAATTCCTACACAGAGCAGCCGCCTCCAAGCTGCTCCCACAAGCACTTTTATCACCACGTTGTTAGACCATTATGGTCTACGATTGTCTTTTACCGCCTTTGATTTTTTTTTTTTTCTGTTGTCAGATGTGAGGAAAGTGATGTGTAACACAATACAAAATACTCCTGTTTGTTTTAATCTATTGTTTTAATACATTATGGCTTCCTGCCATTAACCTTTTCTGGGGGGACCCTAGGGCTCTTGAAGACAGCTCCAGGCTGGAATGTGTGAGGCACTTCTGGGATTTGGTACCAAGTATGGAAATGAGTGCCCCAACCAGATGGGGTCATAGACAGAAATGGACCTAGAAACTGGGTCAAGAGCCCTTAATCTCACTAGAAAAGAGAATGGCCTGGGTCTGGGCAAATGGAACTGGCCTCCAAGAGATCTCTCCCTAGCTGAGTTCCAGCA
>PVKN010019800.1:0-12500 GCA_004027915.1 Capromys pilorides | reverse complement strand
GAGGGACAAAAATAATGTTCTCAAAATATGCATATTTTAAATAATTAAAAAAATCTTCTATCTTTTCGGTACACTATGCAGCTCAAATATATTTTATTTTATTTTTTAAAATTTATTTTACTTTCTTAAATCTCATCTGTTTGTTTGTGTTATGGCCGGCTCAGCCTGCCCTGGGGGTGGGGCTGGCGCAGCAAGTGGTGCCGGGGATGGAGCCACAGTTCCTGCAGTGGCCTAAACTTTCCAACGCAGGCTCTTTAGACCCCTGAGCCATGTCATCAGCCCTCAGGCATATTTTAAAATGCATCTTTATCTAAAAAAAATTATAGGGACAGCAAGATAGCTCAGCAGCTTAAGTGTCTACCTGGTAAGCACAAGGTCCCGAGTTTGATCCCCAGTCCAAAGAAGTAATAATAACTATAATATCTCAAAAAATTAAAATAATACACAGCCATTCCATTTTGAGGTATATGTCTGAAAGAATTCAAAGCAGGATCTTGAAATAATATTTGCTTGTATTTGTCAGGGTTCTTTTTTTTATGTGTGTTTGGTATAAAGTCTCACTGTGTAGCTCGGACTCCTAGTGATCCTCCTGTTTTCAGCCTCCTCAGGGCTGTGATTATAGGCATGCACCACCATGCCTGGAGATCATGGCCAGTTCAGCTTACATGGGGCAGGGCTGACAAGGGCTGTGGTACCAGAGATCGAACCTCAGTTGCTGAGCTTGCCTAAGTAGGCACTTAATCTGCTGAGCTATCTCACTGGCCCCTGTCTGCATGTATTTGTAGTAGCATTGATCAAAATAGAGAAAAGATTAATGAAAAAATGAATAAACAAGATATGGTAAATACATGGAACATCATCCAGCCATAAGAAGGAAAGACATTCTGACATGCTACAACACAGATGAATCTTGAGAATATTATGTTGTGTAAAAAAGTCAGAACCAGCTGGATGTGGGAGGGCACACCTATAATCTCTGCACTTCAGAGGCTGAGGCAGGAGGATCGCCACAAGTTTGAGGCCAGCCTGAATTACACAGTGAGATTCTGTTTCACAGAACAAAAAGTCAGAACAGAAACACAAATACTGCCTGTTCCACTTATAGCATGTATCCAGAGTGTCAGACTCCCAGAAACAGCAAATAGAACAGCAACTGGCAGGAGCTGTGAGGAGGAAGCACTGGGAATTATTTACTGAGCACAGTTTCATTTCTGTAAAATGAAAACATTTTGTAGAGCAGTTGTACAGCAACGCAAGTATGTTCAGCTGCTGAACGTCACTCACACACAGGAAGGCCTGGACCACAGCTCAGAGGTAGAGCATTTGCCTAGCTTTGATAACATTTCTGCTTTCTCTCTCTCTCTCTCTCTCTCTCTCTCTCTCTCTCTCTCTCTCACACACACACACACACACACACACACACACACACCAAGGGACTTAAAATGGTGAATTTTATGTTATATGTACTTAACCACAATTGTAAAAAAAGAAACCCCTCCCCTCCTTTTTTTTTTTTGTAGAACCAGAGTTTGAACTCAGGACCTTGCACTTGCCAGGCAGGGACTTGTGCCCCTAAGCTATCTCCTCAGACCCCTCTTCCTTTCTTCCTGTCTCCTCTCCTTCCCTCCTGTCTTCTCCTCTTTCTCTCCCTTTTCTCTGCCCCTCTTTCTTTTTCCTTTCTCTCTTATTACCAAATAATATACGGAGATCATTTCATTTTGTGGTACAAACTATGAGGCAGGATCTTCCCTCATCCCTCTCCCCAGGAATAACTACCTCAGTGACTGGTGTGCATTTGCCCAACCTTTACCTGTGAATCTCTGTTCATCTTCAGTCATGTGTATCTAAGCTAAACATATCTTTAAACAAAAGATGAAAGAGCTGATTTCTGCTCACAGCTCTTTTTGTTTGAAGAAGAGTTTTAGGGATTAAGATACAAGAGGCTCCTCAGCCTCCCTACGGCTCCACCCTGACTGTGTGAACTGCAGAGAGCACACAGGCAGCTTCTGGAGGTGCTGCCTGGCTCCACAGAACAGGCTGAACACAGTACCTGCCTCCTACCCCCCCAAGATTTCATGTCTGTGCAGCGCTTGGGCACCCTTACCCCTGCAACATGGCAGCGTTGACCCAGAGCCAGGTCCCTGGCAGTGAGAAGGCTTTCTGTTGGAAGCCACCCATTTCCATCAGTGCAGTGGGCTCCGGTGCAAGATGCTGTCTGCTGCCACATGGACTGGTGGGAGCTCGGGAAATGGCAGTCAGAGGAAGGGAGATCTGGAGGCAAAGGGCGAATCCGAGCCAGGAAGAATCTCCAGCCTTGAGTCACCACCTTTATAAAATATGAACAACGGTATTGATTGGAAAAAGAGCCCTCACCCTTTTAGCCCTTACTAAATTGAGATGATAGTACTGTTATGTATTAAAAGATGTTCTCAGCCTCCAAGAGCAGGTATGGTCTCACACCAACTAATATCTGCTAAACTATACCTGCCTGCATTGGAAATGTTGCGGCAGATTGGTATAGCTGGGAATAATGAACCGCTGCACCCCATTGAAATGTAATTACACAGCCCTCTTGTTCTTAAACCTAGAAGGTGAAAGAAAGATGAATGGTGAAAGTAAAAACCGCTGACCCTTCAAACTTTAATTTACGTTATGCATTCGCTCGCCCTTCTGATAGGTTTTAGAAAGGTCATAATTTAGGGTATTTTGTAGTTGATAAATGATCTGTATGTTTGTGTTCACACGCACCGATTGATTTGTTATAGCCAAAATATTGTTTCTATAACAACCCAAAGGCCCTTAACTAGACAAACGGTAAGCCGGAGTCAGAGGGAGGCCAGGGAAATGCGGGCTGACCCAGAAAGCCATGGCCTCTGCCCGGAGACCAAGAGAGATGCGCGGAGGGCAGGGTGAGGCTGCAGGGCAACACTGGGAGGCGGAGGTGGTGGCCGAGCAGATGGAGCAGCGACTTTGGCTCTTGGCAGGCTGCAGTCACGGTCTCTTCGAATCCTCCCAGCCCAGCGTGGGTGGCTTTCACGGAAGCCGAGGCAAGTCTTGTCAAGACTTTCAAGTGGGGTTCCCTGTGGCGCAGAGCAAGCCAGTGGGTTGTTAGGGCAATTTTCCCGCCTTTCCAGCCTTGGAAGAGGAGCCTGTTTCCGGGCCCAGTTGATGCATTATGCATCAGGGCTGCCTGCAACTGACAGCCCCTCAGCCAACGTCGACTTGAAAAGCAATGGTGCTAATCAAAGCCGACACATTTGAATGTCCAGACACACACACAGAGAAATTTACTAATCAAAAAGTGTATTTCCTAGGGCTGTCTCCAGAGAAATCCGAGGGAAGAAATTGGAATAATTTATTAGCTTACAAGTTTTCGTTGACAGTTAGCCCAAAGCTATTTATCTCTGTAATAGAGAACGTCTCCAATGTGGCAAAATTGACCAAATCAAACAGCTTTGATCAGAAAATGAATCTGGCAAGGCTGCCTGTCGGAGGGTCCCAGGAGAAAGGGGGGAAACAAACAAAAAGATTTAACAAGTGGTCAATAGGAGAACAAGAGCAAGAGAAAGGGATCTAGAGAAGAAAAGAGTGAAGGAGGAGGAGGAGGAGGAGGAGGAGGCAGGAGAAGAATTCTGCAAAGCCCCAGCCCCAGCTCTGGGATGAATTGCTGAAGAAATAAATGATGTTTCACATCATAACATTTAACAGGGTGCTTGTGCATCCCAAGCCCTGCAGCCCAAACTGAGATGTGATTTTTATGGTAAAAAGATGATGACAAACTGCAGAGGGAAGGGCTTATTGCTGCAGTGGTTGCTGGTGGCCCTGAGGAAATAAGCACAGGACAATCTAGAGAAATGATGCCATGCCTCCTGGCCTAGAGCTCTGCTACAGTGGTGCTAACTGTGTCCACTCTGCCTCAGTAGGCAAAAGGTGCCTGCCCATTAGCTGCTAAACTGGCTTTGGGGCAGAGGCACTGGAGCCATGTGTGGGGCCTGTGGAGGCTTCCCTCCTCCCTCCCCATGGACAGGGTCAGGGACAAGGGGTGAGAGAGGCTCTTTCAGTGCAAGATGGCACTATGGATGCATTAATTTCTATCTACCTTTGCACCTTCTTCCAAGTAGGCGGGTGTGTGCAGTCCCATCAAAGGAAGGTACCAAATGTTTCTCTGAAACCTTGCTGCAGATGAATGGAACTTAAATCAAAGTAACATTAGTCCACTCACTAAGGTTGTTCTCTATTGTGCAGGTCAACCAATTAGTTTCCTCTATTTCAGATATCCTCTGCCACAGCCAACATACTCCACCTGCTAACACCCAAGTGCATTCACTGGGAAGGGAGTTGCTATACTCTACAGCCAAACAATTAGAAGGATGCTCCAGCAGCCAACATATTTGTGCTAAAAATTCATCATCAGCACCACTACTCATTTTATTCTAGAGGAGACATCATGTAAGTTGCATTTGAATATATTAGAAAATCACAACAAAATGTTTAGCAAGACTGTCAACAAGGACATTGCTAAAATATGGAGAAACGGTTTCAACATAGTGCACTCGAAGTTAGAACTGCTTAGCGAGGATACTGTTTGGGGAAATATAAGAAGGTTGGGTTGACTTTAAAGGAAGAGCCAGATCTGAATCCAGGGATGTGGTTGGGATACTGGCTGAGCCTTGAGGACACACTTTTCTAATCTGATTTAGCCTGAATCGTCATTTCTAGGGGATCAGGTTCCTTGCGGGAATCGAAAGGATTAGTTGGGGATGTCGCTCAAGCAGTGCGATGCCTGCCTAGCATATGTGATGCTCTAAGTTTGATGTTCAAACAAACAAACAACCCTGAATATGCTGTAGAAGAATTAAAGTCCTATAAAAAATGATAGCAGTCATTACCACTGCTGAATCCTAGTGGGGAGGAGGATCAGCAACTTTACCTAATGGGCCAAGTCCAACTTATTTAGGAAATAGCCACACCAAGCCCTTACCGGCACATTTTGGGAGCTGGCCCTCTGACCAGGGCTGCTGTGTCCCCTAGTGATGGTCATTCTGCCTCTTTTGTCCTCTTCCCCCAGAGAACTGAGTTGATCCCTTACGGGTAGCAGCTGGCCAACACCTGACCTTTCCAGTGATAATCCAGTTTTAGCTGTGTGCCCTTCCTCAGACATTTGGGGAAAGATACAGAGCTAATTTTAAGTCCTTCTGAGCTCCCAATTCAGGTTTAAGTCCCCATGTCTGATCCATATGTCTGTGTATTCTTGCAGCCATAACCCCTGGCTAATTGAGTAGTAAAGGTGGATCAGCAATTTTGCTTGATCAACCAAGTCCAACTTAATCGGCTCTGTAAAAGGACTTGGTGGACAGTATCCAAAAGTGAAGGTATTTCTAAACCATTCAAACAAAGACAATCAACTTGGTTTCATTGGTATTTTAGAGGCGCACAGGGAGAATAACACTGCACCAGTCTTGGGTTCATTTCTATGAGAGCGAATAAGGAATTTAACTTTATTTGACTAAAATGTACAGTCTGTATGTCAGTATTTTGCAGTGTAACAGGCAGGATTTGTAGGGAAGATTGGGATTTTGAGATTGTCATTTATAGCTTTGAGTTTATTTTTTATTTTTTTATTTTTTTTTTTGTCTCTTTGAGACATGGTCTTGCTATGCAGCACAGGCTGGACTTGAGCTCACTTTGTAGCCCAAGCTGGTCTCAAACTCAAACTCACAAGGTTCTTCTTGCCACATCCTCCCAAACACTCAGATTACAGACAGGCACCACTCCATCTGGCTTCTGGTTTAATTTTTTGTTGTTGTTGTTTAATTTTAAGCAGAAAAAAAGCCATTAAACTGGGTTGAAATTGAAATTCATAGATTTTTTTGTTTTGCCAAAAATGTACACATCAAGAAAATAAAATCGTGTATAAATATTTTAATACTAAATTTATTGAGACATCATCAGACTCATATAAGTTACCTTCGGCCTCTACAACTACAAGAGGTGCTCAGAGTGTGATCGTGAGCTTCTGGACATTCATTAGCATGGCAAACTGTTAAAGTGTCAATACATTTCGGGTGGACTCTCTATATATTCCACAAGACTTTAACTAGATTTCAAGTGTCTATTGGATTAATAATATCTCTTAGTTATTGTGATCAGGCCCACAATTTTCCAAACAAGTAGTTGGTGAAGGCTTAATAAATGAGACAAATAGTATGATTTCAGGGGCCAGGAGGCTGGAAAACCCTCTCACAGAATTTGAGATATTCTGGGGGTATTGACCAAGAACTTCTGTTTTTTTTGTGAGCAGAATAGATTTATTTAGGGAAAGAAAGCTCCTGTCTGAGAGAGGAATGGGGTGGGGGAGGGGGGGTCCAAGCGGGTCTTCCAGGGACTTTTTATTTTTTTTGTGGGACCAGGGTTCAAACTCATGACCTTGCACTTTCTAGGCAGGTACTTATGCCACAGAGCTATCTCCCCAGCCCCTATTCCAGGGACTTTTATAGAGGAAAACCATGTGGAGAGGCAGGTCTAAGGTTGTAGAGAAAATACAGGAACTCACTTAGGTGCGTATGAACAAGAACTTCTTTGGGTGGCCCATATTTATTAGATTTTCAAACAAAGGAGGGGGATACTGAAGAAGATGCAGGTATCTGGGCAGGACTTGAGAGTCCCTGCAAGGGCTTCTCCAAATAATGCGTTATGTTAATTTAGGAGAACTGGGTTATCTCCAGGAAGGCCTTCCTGGCAGGAGTGAGATGCCTGCAGCTGCAGTCTTCATCTAGCTAACTGAGGTTGGAGCCAGGTGTCCTTTGCTGTGGCTTTGTCTCCTCCTTTGAGGCCTCAAGGCTTCATCCACCATTACAGGCCTCAGTAGGCACCAGCCACCCGCAAGTAAACACGGAAAGCCAATTGGATCATTTAAGTCCTGCTCAGAGCCGCCTCACTGTGGTCTCTATCAAGTGTCCACATTCCTTTGGCCTTAAAGATTATACTTCAAAGCCATTAAATTAACCAAAATGTCTAAATGGCTTATATTAGCTTTAATTATATAATTATATAGTCAGTGGGAAATGACTTTGTAAATAAGAACCTGATGAAACAGAATGTCTGCCCATCCTAATACCTGTGCGGATGAGGACTAATACACTAATGGAGTCAACAGGTGCTCCTAAGAATGACAGGAAATTAATTTCTCCTTGAAACTTGACTATAATTCAGAGATACATTAGAAATGAAAAACTAGGCCTAACCTCTTTTTTGGAACAGATTATTCTTGTCACAGGAATAAAATATAGTTTTCTTTTTGACAGCTGGGCATCAAGCTCAGGGCCTTACACATGCTATACATGTGCTCTATCAGTTAGGAACATCTTAGAGCCAGTAGTTTGTAACCCAATGTTCTCAGTCAAAGAAATATAGCCTCAGACCTTGCCTTGAGACTGCAAAACAATGAACCTTTTAAATGGCTAATTCACTGAATCTTCCATTACTTATATTCTCCTACTCATACAGAAAGCCTAATGTACCACTTCTGCTTAGATATAACCCCTGACTCCATCCCACTGCATCAGCTTTTTAATCTAGCACATATTACCATCAGGTGGAAGTTAAGAAAGTGAGTAAAGAAGGGCCGCCCTCACACCTCACATCCACTAGAGCAGTCCCCAATCTTTTAGGCACTGAAACTGGTTCAGAGGGAGACAATTTTTAAACAAAGGGATTGGAGTTGGGTTTCTAGGTGGTTCAGAGGAACCACAGTTTCAATGCTTCACATGCACATGCACCTGTGAGAACCTCAGGCTGCCTCCAATCTGATGGGAGGCAGAGCTCCAGAGGTGATGTGAAAGATGACAGCAGCTGGAAAGCAGGAGGAAGCTTCATTGACCTACTCCCTGTGCCTCAGATCTTAATATCAGTCTGTGGCCTGGGGTTTGGGATCCCAACATTAAGAGATTCTTGACTTCAAAGGACCCCAAATATGCAGACTCACAGGCCCCAGAAGCTTCTGTACAATGAAATTCCTCCAAGAAGTCCTTAACAGTTGACTAAGGGTAGGTGGTGGTGGTTAGGATCTTCTTTATTTCATCCTTGGGCAGACTCTACATGTGGGATTAACCAAGAAGTGTTGTTTCGTTAATTAACAAACACTTTTGTGCTCTGCTCTGTGCTATTGCAGAAGACTGTGATGTTCACAATGATCTGGCCAGGCTAACATTGTTCTTCCTACTTCACAATAGAGGCTCCAATGCTCAAGAGGATCTGGGCCTGGGCTTGGGTCACCCCACTAGGCTAAGATGCTGTGCAAGAACCTGGGTCTCTCTGCCCTCAAGTCCACTCTGCCAGCTGCCCATATAGTTCACAAGAGAGGCCCTAGCTTCTTCTTAGTGAGACGTTTGTCTCTATTCTTAGCCTTGACCACAAACACCATCCTGTATTGTGGTCCAGCTGTCATGGTTGTGCCCATAATTTTTCGAAAGAACTAGTTGTGGGGCTGGGGAGATAGTTCCACGGCACAAGTGCTTGCCTGGTAAGTGCAAGGTTGTGAGTTTGAACCCTGTCCTGCAAAAAAAGAAAGAAGGAAAGAAAGAAAGAAGAAAAAAATGAAAGAAAGAAATAAGAAAAAAAGAAAGAAACAAGAAATAAAGAAAGATAGATAGAAAGAAAATTAGTTGTGCTACACAACAAATTTTTACTCACATTACATACAAAGCAGTAGTGGGGGCGGGGGGACTCTGCTTACCAGCCATACAGTGTGATAGAGGCTCTGCTGTCTTCCTATTGTATCTTATTAGATCAACACTTCAACACAGTGTGTCATGGGTAACCTTGTCAAGGGAAGAGAGCATAGATGATTATGGCATGGCTCCTAAACACTATTGCTCAGGCCTGACATGAGCCTTCTTACTTTTCTTGACCAAAGCATGTCACATGGCTACACAAAACTTCGAGCCTTCCACAGGGCTGGAAAAAGTACAGAACCAGACACTGTGGAGCACTCCTATCCTGCCTAAACCATATGCTTAGTCACAAGGTAGAAGGAGCATTAAGCCAAGTGTCGTAAAATATTTGTCTCAGAGTTGTGTCTGCCACTTGACAAGCTCTATGGTCTTATCCCTTCTCTTAAACCCACTCCTAACCCTCCTCCACAGATGAAGGCTTGGGAAAGATGGTCACCTCACAGAGACTATACCAGAAAAAATCTATTACTTTTGCTAGGCTGTGCTCAGGAGCAGGTCAGCAGGGTCACCTCTAACTACAGCCAACAGTCTGAGGAAGATGATGCAGGCTGTTGTGGAAATGGACTAATTTGTTCACGCAATAGGGGAGCCAACAAGAATCTGTGGGTCCTTCAGTTCTGAGATAGTCTACACAAGCATGATGAATGTGTCAAGGAGGTCCTGTCACAAAACATACTTTGTTAACTCACTTTGACAAAGGCTTTTTAGTTAAACTGCTTGTGAGAGCAGCTCACATTCTACCCATAAAAGTATTTCCTACTTTATATAATAGACATATTTCTTTTTTAAAAAGTGGCATATAACTAAATTTAGGAACAAAAAATTACTGCTCAGTTTCATGAAAAACCATATTAGTCAAAAGAATCCAATGGTAAACATCTTTTGAGAAAGAATGAAAAGATCATTTCTGATTTAACTTTTTCTTGAAAAGGTCTTTGACAATATTTACAGTCACTGGCCTATGACAAAAGCATTAAAAATACTTTTAAATGTGTAGGTAATGTTCATCTGGCTCTCTGTAGTTGACCTGTATTTTTATAAACTGGTAATGCTACTTTGCACATCTCCAGGTAAAAGGCTTCACATTTACCTGGGACAGGAGTAGGAAGAACATAAATTTGGTGTCTCTATTGGATCTGCTTTGTCACAACTGTGAGCCAGGACACACTGTTTCACCCCTTGGAGCCTCCAGCATTGCCTATATGATATAAGACTGAAATTGACTCCTCAGATCGCTAGTGTATAAGGAGAGCTTCAGGTCAGTATATTTACTACAGAACCTACCAGGCGAAGGCACTCAGTAAGAAGGGAGTTTCCCTTCCTTTTCAGTAAAGTGGAGTAGAAGACATCCTATCCTCCTTTCACAAGTGAAAGCAGAGGCAAGGGTGGGGGAGGCAAGATGACCTGTCAGATCCTTGGACACAGGCTTGGAGTCCCAACTTGTGCTTGACTTTCTCTTATACGCCCCCATCATCAGCCCCTGCCAGGGAGCACTGGCTGTACACAGCCAACATTTGTGCAGGAAATGTCCTGTCCTGTTTTAGGGTCACCCATCTTGACCTACATATTGTTTTATGAGACTTTGTCTTTCTCTGCTGTTGGGAGTGGGTGCTCTGTGACTGCTGATTCACTTAGCCAAGTCTCAGCTTCTTGCAAATCTGCCTAGCCAAGTAGGACATGGTAGCACATTTAATCATTAAAAGAAGACCTTGGTTTTAGGGCCTTGTCATCTGAGTCTGACAATTACAAAGGGCATGGTAATTCACTTTAGGGCACTGTAGGAAAATGATAGCACTACCTAAAATGCTGAGATGATTGAGTACTCCTCTTCGTAAGCTCCACCTCTGCCTCCCCACCCCTGGTGCTCAGCAGACGGGCAGGTGCTGCCTGTTACACATCGTTTAATAGACACTGAGTCCTGGCCCAGAACAGCATAATTTGGACCTCCCCAAATGTATCAGGACAAGACTATCAAAAGTAAATACATAACACATTTGTAATCACAGATTACAGAGAGGTGAAGCCAGCCAAGGCCACATTGAGCCACTGATGAGAAAGCAGGGTGGAGGCTGGAGCAGGAAGGGAGCCATGGGGTGTGAAGCAGAGAGGAGAGAAGGGAGTTCCGGCAGCTCCCAGTGTGAGGAGAAGCACAGCGGCCCAAGGAGCAAGCAGGCACAAGAGAACCCATAACTGGAAATGTCAGAGCACCTCTAGGTGCTGCAGGCTGGTAGTGGCAGAGTCAAGCAGAGAGGGTAAGAGAGAAGGAACCAGAGTGAGGAGATCTGATGCCTAGCAACCACCAGGCTCCACACCTGATCCACACCTTCTCACTCTCCTAGCTCAAGCACCGACGGGGTTATTTCTACAGTGACTGCAAGGCACCAGGGTGCTGTGTGTCTTTTAAGGGACATCACGTGGGAGCAGAGGAAAACAAAAGCTCCAACCTCCTTGGGTAGGGAAGAAGAGAGAAAGACAGCAAGGGAAAAGGAAGGAAGAAGGAGGAGAAAAACCAGAAATGGAGATAGTTTGACTTCTCCCTTCCTCGGAGAGTCCAGACAAAAGTGCAACTGAGCTCGGGGTGCAGTGGAGGACTTCTGGCTTGTCAGGAGGGCTGTCTCACCTCCACAGAAAGCGATCAGATACTGTCTTTTCTACACATCTCCACATCTTGTTATCAGTCCAAGCAACTTCCAGGGGAGTAGCCACCATCAGCGCTGAGAACCTGACTTTCCTCTGAACTTTCAAGTTCCCCAGCTACCTGAGCCACTGAGGACTGTGGGATTACCATGGCTACAGGCAGACTAGAGCATTCCTCCTTCCTGCTGTTCTCTGGGGTCTGTTTCCTATGCAGGAGACTTTGGCCCAGAGAGCAGGGAGCAAAGGAAAGAAGGCTGGCCCTGGTGGGCTTCGTTCACTCAGTGAGCCATGAGATTTGATTACCAGTCTTTTAGCATGAGTGCCGCAGAATGATCTAGCCCTCTTTTAATTCATCTGCAGTGTCTGGCTCTTTGACCTCTGGAGGTAGAGGATGTCACAGGTTGACTTCCTGCTGTGACTGTTGCAGTCTCCTCTAAAGCAAGAAAGCTTTTCTTGAAATACGAAGTGTAGGAACAAAGAAACGCCTCTCGCTTTTGAGTGCCAGTGCTACATATAGTCAGGGAATCCTGCCTGCTTCATAAATCATCAAGCTTGAAGGATTCTGCGGTCTCTCAGCGCAGGCTTCAGTTAGTTCAGCTCAGGTATTTCCCTTTGTGTTATGATCAGAACGCTTGGCTTGTTATTCTACAAAGGATACTAGAAGCTACTATAGTCAGCAAACATGGTTCTTATACATCTTTCTCAACTTTTCCCAAATTTACTTGTTGACCAGAAAGAATTTCTACTTTTTCCAGGTTTGAAGCCCTTTGTCTAAAGGTAAGAGTCTTTTCTAATGTTTAGGTGAGAAGCAGCCCTGAAACCATTGGTTGTGAATTCCAAAAGCGAAGCCAACTCATCTCAGCTTCCTTATCTGGAAATTTTACAGCCCACCTTCAGGCTGCCGCTGTACAATACCCATTATATTCTTAAAAACCATTAGTCAGCATAATGCCTTTTAAATGGTTGCCAAAGGGCCACTTCTGCAGAGTGTGGCCCCTCCCAAGGGGGCCCCCCATGCTTGTTGTCTGGGTGCTTTCTTCCTCTTTCACCTACACCTGGCCTACTGCTTTTGGTCTCTCATAAGGCCATTTCAAAACACTCTCTTTGTCATGTAAGCTTTTCTTGCACTTC
>PVKN010019799.1:0-16211 GCA_004027915.1 Capromys pilorides | reverse complement strand
TCAAAAGGACGAACTTTAAATCCCTATTAGCATTTCCTTAGCCATATAACATTATTTCATAATATTTATGTAGAAAGGAAAATTTATTTGAATTTTTCTCAAATTTATTTTTACTAACAGCAAAATCAATTATTTTAATTCTATGAAAATTAAAGTGCTCAAAAGAGAGATTCTTCCAACAAATATTGAATGATTTTGGTGACAATATCACTCACATGCAAAGAATGATATGAAGAAGTAGATATGTCGTTTGCCTATATTTTCATTTGGAATAAGAGTAAGAGTTTATATAGCGAACAATAGATATGTAAGGGTCAGACATCAATAAAAGTAGAGAAGATAAAACTCTTCCTAAAACATACCAAGAGAAAAATGCAACCACCATTGCACACACAAGGATATACTGCCTGAAGTTTTGAAAGGTTCAGAAGTGTTTTCCTGCAGATTGAAGTGCTAACTGAAATTTTGAATCAGAAATAAGATCAGGTATGCAGACAGAAAAATAAAAGGCGTTTGAATCCAAGAAACAAATTTAAAACTCAATGTTTTGTGCTGTTTGTCTGATTGGTTAGTTTGCTTTGTCTTAGATTCCTTTTCTGCAAACCAGCTGCAGCCAAGAAGGTAGGTATATAAGATCTCAATTTAAAAAGGTAAATCAAATACTGATTGTGGTGAGCATAAAGTTTTCTCTAAAGTCAGTACAACTTTAGGAATAAATCAGAGAGAATATTTTGCAGTGCCTATTCTGAGAGCAATATGCTGAGCACATAGAAAAGAAAAGTGGAACCAGAGCAACTTGTTACTGGGTACTGGTAAATATATAATAGTAAGGTCCTAAATTATATAAAAATGCATGGGCTAGGAGAAGATATTTTATATCACTATCATCCTTTGATTTAAAAATTATTAACCTTCAAATAAATTCCATGATTAAGTGGCAAGGCTAGGCTAGAAAGAAAAATCTTCGATTTTAATTCTACCATTTCTTTGATATTCTAAAATACTAACTACATGTTATTAAATATCATGGCAATGGATTGCATAATTTTATATGCATCTACATAACCTTGTCTCATTTGAAGCCCGGGATCCTGACTTTCAAAGGAAGAGAATATAGGCTTTAATATGTCTTTGAATTGGAAATTCTCTTTAAGACAGCATCACTCATGAGATAACATTAGAATAATAGTCATACATATGCATACATTTACGCATGTATATATAAATATTCATGTATATACAAATGTATACATATATATATGAATCTTATCACAATGAGGCTTATATACATTCTGAGTAGGAATTTGTATCATAATAAATTCAGTGTTAAGATATTGAATAAAATTATTGCTATGAGCCAGCAAGACAGCTCAGCAGACTAGGCACGTGCTTAGGTAAGCACAGAGATAAAGGTTCAATCCCTAGCACCACATGCCTCACCAGTCCCACCCTCAGGTGCACTGAGACAGCCACCAAGAGGCTCAAAAAGAAGGGTCACTAAGAGTCTGAGCTGTATAGTGAGACCCTGCACCAAATATATAATAAATAAATAAATAAATTACTGCTGTACTTACTATTGTGTGAGTTAAGAACAGATCTCAGGTCTATAGTTAGCAAATATCTACACAGACCACTTAGCAAATTTTAACATCTTAGTTCACTTTCCCACATTAATTTCTGCTTGTTTCTATAATGTGTTTATAAGTCAAGAAGAAATAAAAGGAGACAACAAAAATGAAAACTCATCCTGTGATTGAAACTGCAGAAACTTTGTCCCAGTGGCCATTGCAGAGCCACGAGTTAGTCTCACTTCTAGAAAAGCCACAATTCTATAAGTGTTTGGAAAGTGCTATAGAAATAGGCTTCTGATAAACCTAGAAGAAGATTTCATAACTTTATAGTTCAATGCTAAATTTAAGCAAATGCTGCTTAAAATCTTGTTCTGTGTGTGTCATGTTAAATATTAAAGCTAATAATCAGTTTTCAAAGAACTGAGAGCTTCTATGCCGACAATATAATTATTTTCTTAAAGCAAACATAAGGCCGTTTAGTTACCATGAAAGCAGTCAAATGGTCACTAACAATTAGCTGCAACACACTTCTTTACATGCCAATTATTTTCAATACTGAGAACTTCTTGAAAATAAACATCTTAAGCCAAATTTATAAAACTTCCAAGTTAATATCACTGATCACGAATGTCTAAGTTACAAAAAAATACTTGTTAAATTAAAGTATTTAAACAGCAAAACTATATACATCAGCTCATTTAATAAGGTCTCACATCCCTCCTGGCCTACTCCCCCAATGAAGATACTTTGAGATGCAAACCATTTGCCAACACTGCCCTTTCAATGCACAAATGCAGTGATACTTTGGTGCACAGATGCCTTTGCTTGTGAACAATTTGTTTCACAAACAGAAGTATTTGGCCCAGTTTTGTTTTTGTCTGCAAACACTGTATTGTGTAAAAACCCCAATGGTGGATGTCCTTCCCACTAGAACATAATCATGGCCATCCTTCTCAGAATCATGAGATAAATTAAGTTTGTGAGCAGAGGTTCCACACTATCACACGTATATACATACACACATACATTTTTATGTATCATGTAATAGTTTCTATACTTATAATATTTATAATTTAGAAAGCATTTTCACATTAACTGTCTATAAAATCTCTCATGGGGACATCATTTGAAAACATTAACAAAATTACCTTTTCTTCAGTAGGCAAAATATATGAGTGCACCTTTGACTGGAGTACTACTTTATAGTAATGTATTTCACATTTTCGCCTAATAGCAATAATCCTTAAATTAATCCAGTGTAAGTTGTTCTCTGACAATAAGATGTAAATATACACGAAGATGCAGAGGGAAGCTCTTTCTCAGGCTGCTTTAAACACAGAGAATAAAGGAGAAATGATTTCAGCAGTAAAAGAATCAGCAGGGACAGGAGAATGCCAACTCTGATTAAAAGCCTTGAAAGCACTAACTTCAGAATCCCAAGGTAAAATAGGATTTTCAATAACTCGCCCAGCATCGCCATGCTTGTAAGTGTGAAGAGGTGATTGGAGAGGGAAACAGAATTTGACCTTTACTTACTGAAGTAAAAGAAGAGGTTCCTCCATTGAACTGGAAGCTTTTAGCGGAGTTCCTGGAAGACAAAGCTACATGCTTGAAAGGAACAGAAAGTGCACAGCTGCACGGTTTTATCAGAGAAGGTGCTTTAATCGGTTTGCATTTGATTGAAACTCGAAAGAATTCCTGCAGAACCACTGAGAAGTCACCTTTAAGATTCAAAGTTGTCATAAATTTCTCTTTATTAAATTCGACACACAGAGAACATTGGCAAATGCATTAAATCCTGCAGAAAGCATTATTTCATTGTACAGCATTATCAAAGCATATTAAAACTCTCTTTATAAAAGGAAACTCTGAAATGAGGGTTATGAGATGTTCAAGTAAATACCTGTCTTGTGTTGAATGGTACATATACTATAACCCTTCCTCATTCTATGTTACCTTGCTTCCCCTGTCCCATTTCACTGAAAGATACTTCTTCCTATGTTGGATTATTTAATTTGTTGTGACCTTAAAAAAATTTTCAAATGAATTTTAAATCAATTATACCATTGCAAAAGTAATATACTATAAATACTAAGAAAGGATTTTGTTTCTCTGGTATGTAGTAAAACTTTTTTTTCTTAAAATAAAATTTGAACTTCATTTTCTGCCCTTTAACCAGGTTGATTTGGCTAATAGAAATAATGAAAAGAGTAACTGCTCATCAACCTACACTTTAGTCTTGTCACTTATATTGGTGTTTAAACCTTGCCTGGACTACATTGCATGAACAGGAAATGTCTCAAGCTGTAATATACAACATACAATACAGTTAAGATATTTAAGTAACAAAACTTGTTTTTGAAGAGTTTTATGACATTTAAAAAGGATGGTGTCTTAGTTACTTTTCTCACTAATTAAATAGAGAAACCTTACTTGTCTGCTTAATAGCAATGAGCACTGTCTTCCCGGCACACGAGTTTGGAACTTTATGATAAGCAAGTGCTATGTTTTACTTGTCAAGTCAAACAGGGCCATGCGATGCCTGATTCTCATGGCTTTTTTGCACCACTGTGACAGGAATGGAAAACAGATTTAGTCCAGCACTGCACCCTCCCCTACAGTGTCTGTCATTGTCACCTACATAGCCTACACCCATTCACTATGCAACTGAGTAATACAAAGATCACTAAAAATCATTTATTAAAGTTAAAAGTTTACCATCTTGTGGAGCAGTGTTGCTGGTTGCCAGGGTTGCATATAGCCATAACTTGGATGTGCCTAATTTAAAAGGAAGAAATTGAGAGTACTCTGACTTCTTCATGTACATACTTGTTTACCCAAAGTGTTGCATAAAATAGTACATTTCAGTATAATGCATGAATAATACAAACGTGGGAAGGATAAAGGAATTGAACACAGTAGTACCATGAGTTAAAGTAAGTATAATCACTAGAGCGCTACCTTAACTTGCGCAGGGAGGTGAGTCCTGGGAGGTGACAGGAGATTAAGAAAAAAATATAGACACATACTAAAAGGAAAGCTGAGATCCAGTGGAACCCGACCTCTCAGATGGAGAGACAGCGACACCCCAACATGGATTGCCTCTTCATGTACACACTGTAAAAGGGGGCGGCTATGAGCTGAAAGTGCAAGGTCTCAGTGTTTTGTTGAGACCACAAAAAGTGAAACATTTTCAAAGCTATCCATGCTGTAGTTAACAAGGAAAAGCGCCAAGGCCAGGCACCGGCTGACTGGCCTTGCTCTGTCCCAACAACTTGTTTCTATGGATTGCCTCTGGAGCTTTGTGTTGTTGGGGCTGACCTTGCTTTCGCTGACCTCTAGCTCAGCTGCTCCCCACAGAAAACCACTGAGAACCCAGACTGGATAAATGCCACATTCCACAAGATGCTGCAGTAGAGTTGTTCCACACATGATCCCGCTTCAATGAACCAACATGACAAACAAAACACTATTTCAAGCACAATAATCAAGGAAAAACTCTAGAAATCACCAATGAAGTGAAAACCCTGAATAGCACAGAGTTGGAAATGAAGCTTAGCAAAAACAACAAAGCAATTTGCAAATCCAACCTTAGATCCTTGGCCAGGAATAAACATAACACTCCTGGGAAAAGGGAAAATCTTAGCAACCCCACATAAAGTAGCACACAGGCAATTCTAACTGCAAGAGGATTCCACAGTCTTTAAATCCACTTTGAGGATATGGCTGGTCTAACAGCGACTACTCTGTTCCCCACAGGATACGCACCATAGGCAACACACAATTCCAGCTACTGCAGTAGTCACTGCTAGATGCCATGTTGGCTTAAGGACTGACAACAAGATTTTGATGCCATCTCAAGCCTTGGAACTGCAGTAGCAATAAGCCTGAGTCTCACCTGTGGAGAAGATCTTCCCAGGTCATAAACTTGCCTGCCTGTAAATGTGGAACTGGGATTGTTCTCAACTAAGTCACAGAGATCTAGGAATGTAGGTATAACTGGCCCCAGTTCCTGTCACTATCTGTTTCATCTTACATGAACCAGGGAATCCCTCCTTCACATTGAAAGCCTTCAGATTTTAGCTACTGGTGCAAAGCCTTGGTTTCACTTTTGCCTATCCGTTAGGATCTGGGTAAGGTCTTAGTCACTTTCCACAAGGAGATGGCTACCAGCAGCCCTGTCCTCCCTCACAACCTCTACATACCCTACCTAAACTAGAGAATGTCTCCTTCTTGGCCCATAACATTAAGGCTACAACTACTAGAGCAAAAGGTCCCGGCATAGACCAAGCTTGTACCTGGAAAATAGGAGAACACACTGTCTGTGTCCTACAGCCCCAGGACTAGCTATTAAGGCCATAACCTCTGTCCCCAACCAGGCTCAGCCAAGATCTAGAGAAATTCTTACCAATATCCTATACTTCCAAAAGTGTGCATATTAGCACAACAAAGCAAACTGTCATCTGCATATATGCAAGAAGACCCAGTAAAGTTCCTCTCCATAACCACAAAATGTGGGCTGAAGCTGCTTCTACCTAAAACACTTGTGCTACTGGTCCTTGCCCTTGAAACATGAACACACTTCCTGCAAACATAGATGACAGTGCTATAAGCCCCACCACCAGCTACAATCATCCCCAAGCCTGTTGAAGGTTCCCTTTGTGTGTTTGTATATTTATAGAAGACTGAATTCAGCAACAAGATATTACAACTATAGGTGTATGTATGCTCCCAAAATAGGAAGTTAAATACATAAAACAAATATAAGATCTAAAGGAAGAGATGTTAATGCAATAATGATTAGGGACTTCATTACCTCACTTTGTCCAATGAATTGATAGTCCAGAGCACCTCTACTCCTCAGAATCAACAAATAAACTTATGAATTGATGCATACAGCAAATGGACCTAACAGGCACAGAAAATTTTCTCCAACAGCTGTAGAATGCACAGTGTACTCAAAAGCCAGCTTCAGGATAGACCATAAGTTAGGGCATCAAGTAACTCTTAGTAAGTTTTAGAAAAGATAAATCATATCTTGCATCTTCTAAGATCACAATGAAGCAAAACTGCCAAATAGAAGAATAAAAAGGAGAGTAAAACATGGAAATTGAATATGATCCTACATTCCTAAATGACCAATGAGGAATGGAAAACATGAAAACAATCTCTACAGACAAATGAAAATGAAAACACAACAAATAAAAACCTACAGGTTGTACCAAATACATTATTGAGAAGTATGTTACAGCAAAAAATGAATACGATAAACAAGAAAGATTTCAAAAATGAATAACTTATGGATCTTTAAGGACTCAGGCCAAAACAAAACAATTTATAGAGGGAAAGAAATAAAGATCAAAAGCAAAAATAAGTGCAATAAATTTTAAAAATGATAAAAAAGCTAGACATGTTGGAGCATTCCTATAATCCCAGCAGAACAATATCACATTTAAGCCCAGAAAAGGCAAATATTTGAGATACTGGTTCAAATTTTTTTTTAAAAAGAAAGGGATGTGTGACTCTATCTCTGTGAAAGGTGATCCTCAGTATCAGTCCTCAGTATCAATCAGTAAACAAATACATAGCTAGTGAAAGATCAAAATAGCAAGTTGGTTTTTTAAAACAATAAACAAAACTGGCAAACATATAGCTAGACTCAATGAGAAAATGAGAAGAAAACCAAAATATAAAATCAAAATGAAAATTGAGACATTATAACCAATATTACAAAAATATAAATTAATTAGGGGTAGGTATGAAAGATTATGGGCTCAGTTGATGTCGTAGCTCAGCAGACGAAGTGCCTGCTTTGGCAAGCACAGGAACCAAGGTTTGATCCCCAGTCCCGTATGTTGTGCCAGTCCTACCCCAGGGGCACACTGAGACAGGGATTGAGCATGGGTGATGGTGCACGCTTATAATCCCTGTAATTGGGAGGCTGAAAACAGGAGGATCACTACAAATTCAATCTGTGTAGTGATATACTGTAGATCCTGTACTAAATACAAAAAAAAAAAAAAAAAATTCCATCAAAAACAAAAGTTCAAAAGGGCCAGCCAAATAGTTCAGTGCCTGAAAGCAGGCTCAAGGGCTGGGGGTTTGATCCCTGAGCCTGCCATGACAACCCCATCTCTGGAACACACTGAGAGGGCAATTGAGAATGGGCCTGGTTGGGAGGCTGAAAACAGGAAAATCATCACTGAGTTCAGTATGCATAATGAGACCCTATAGTCCTTGTACTAAATACATTAAAAAATAATAAAATTAAATTAAATTAAAAATTAAAGATGAATTAATTCTATTCTTAACCTATGACAAAAAATTAATAAGAAGAAACTCAACAAATTATATCTGTGAGACCAGCATTACCCTTATAACAAAGCCAGACAAAGATATAGCAACAAGATAAAAAGAAAACTTTAGTTCTGTATGTTTCATGAACAAAACTACAAAAATTATCAATAGGATGATACCAAACCAAATTCAACAACACAACCAAAAAAAAAAAGCATTTTAATCCATGGCTTAGCAGAATTCACCCCAGACACACAAGAGTGGTTCAACATATACAAATCTGTTGCAACACAGCAACAGAGTGAAAGACAAGGACCACATGATCCATAAATGGAGAACAACCTTTCAATAAGACAACATCCCTCCATGCCAAAAATTCAGCAAATTGAATATTTAAAAAATACTTGAAAATACTAGCAGGTACATACAAAAAGCTTATAATAACTTAGTTTACTAAATGGATAAAAGATGGAAGCAGGATATAAATATCAACATACCAGAAAATATAGATACCAATATTATCTTCCTTTAAAAAGAAATTAAGAAAACAATCTTATTCACAATAGCTACAAAAATATTTAGAAATAAATATCAAGGAAATAAAAGATTACTAGAAAGAAAATTATAAAGATTTGACAAAAAAAATTACACAGGACACAAAAAAAGGAAAGATCCCATGCCTATGCATCAGAAGGATTAATGCTAAAAAGACCACGCTAAGTAAAGCAATTCACACGTTCAATGCAATTCCCAATATAAAGTCAATGACCTTGTGTGTAGATCTGGGCAAAATCATAAAGTCAACACAGAACCACAAAAGACCTATAAGAGTGAAAGCAGGAAAGAGACATAAAAAATTAATCAATAATGAAATTCTGTCATTTTCACCCACATAGATAGCATTGGAGATGATTAGGTTAAGTGAAATAAATCAGACACAAAAGGATAAATATATGTTCTTTCTTGTTCATTTGTAAAACCTATTAGGTCAGTCTTGTACATGAACAAAATTGAATAGTAGTCACTAAAGATTAGGTGGTAGAGAAAGTGGAGTATGGAAACAATTTAGTATAGAAAGATCTAAACAGAGTAGAAGAGTTAGTTCTAGGTTTTCTATAGAATAGGATAGTAACTATTTTTAAAACAATTTATATTTCAGAATCAACTGAACAGTATGAAATGACCAGAATGCCAAATAAACAAGAAATAGTTTTGAGAATCAACAAATGGGATCATCTTTTTTTTTTCAGAACTAGGGATGGAACTCAGGCCCTCGCGCTTGCTGGGCAATTGCTTATTGTACTGAGCTATCTCCCCAGCCCTCTAAGATTAGCCATCTTTTTTTTTTCTTTCTTGTGGTACCAGAGATTGAACTCAGGACCTTGCACTTACCAGGCAAGCTCTTATTCCACTGAGCTATCTCCCTGACTCTTGGGATCATATTAAATTAAAAAGATCTTGCAGAAAAAAGCAATTGACCAAAAGAGTAGGAAGACAACCTACAGAATGAGGAGAAAATTTTGCCAGCAAGTCCTAAAGGAAAAGGAAAAGGAGATGGCAAAAGGCATTAAGGTAAATTCTGCACATGTACCAATTCCCATAAAGAACATAAACATAATGTATCATACAATATACTAATAAACTAAAATAGTGTCTCAAACATTGAGATGGGGAAGAGGGCTCAAAAGAGAAAGAGGTAAAATAAAATTAGAATGTGTTATGTTCATGCTCCAGTTCTCCATGAAGAATGCAATGATGATGCCTGCAAACATATGAACAAAAAAAAATTTCTAAAGAATAAAATAGTATGAAGCTCCCAAAAACGAATGATTAATTTTTCAAAACACAGAAATGATATTAGCGTGATTTATACATTATGTATTATACACACTATAAATATCATATATATGCTATGTATGCCACATGAAGATGTACAATTATGTCTCAATTAAAAATAATTAATTTCTTGTTGTTTGAAACCACTAAATCTGTTGGGATTTTATAATAGAAAATAAATGCACTGAGCTATATTACTCCTTAATCTCTAAACCTATTGTCAAACAAAAGGAGTTGTTTTCCATTTTTAAAACAATGAATGTCTTCCACCCCGTGTCTTTTAAAGGCTACTGTTTATTCTGGTCCGCGTGTGAGGCACAGGGATGTGCACATTGCAAACGAGGCAGGTCAAAGCTCTGATCTACTCGTCTATGGCTTTTAAGCCAAAGTTAATTAAGCTGAAAATGCCATCTTACCATCTGAAACTTTCGTATTTTACTATTCAAAAGTGTTGTTAACAAAGAACACTTCAGATTTTCAATTTTGAAATGACTACTTTCTTTTCTTCTTCATCAGACCCTAATCATCAAGGGAATTCCTAATTAAAAATATCTCTAACCCTTGAAAGATAGAAAGCCAACAGTACCACATTAATATGTAAATTTTCTTTTATGACTCCTTTAAATGAACCTACTTTCTCCATTGTGTGAGGATGATAAGTATCCTGTTGCTCTAATAACCTTTCAGTATTATTAACTATGTTTTCCTTTTAGGTCTAAAATAAGTACCTGGTTGGTGATTAAGAAAAGTCTCTTGAGAGGGATGTCTGCTAAATAGTGTTTGTTTCTATAAACACAAAATATGTCATTAATCCAGTTTTATCCCAGAGAGAATAGTTGTTTATATGCATTATGGTGATTTTATTGTATCTTATTAAGGAATAATGGCAAACTAAAACAACTGCATTAACACACTCTTGTAATAAAGGTAACGTTTTCACTATCCTAATTAGTTACCCTCATTTTATAGAGAACGAAGCCAGATATATTGGGTTAAGATTATGTCTTTCACAAGGACTTCCTTTCTATCTCAGTTGAAATGCAGTTGTTTTCAGCACAGGTGTGCCAAACTTCTATGCAGTACAGTCCTAGAAAGCAAGGCCACACAGCACATGGAAAGAGCTTTTCAAGAGGTTTCTCAGTTTTTAGAAACACTGTTCAAAGAGAGCCTCCCAATAAATACTACAGATTGAACTAACTGCGGCCTTGTATAATTCATTGGGCCACTTGTCCTGCTCTGTGACCAAACACAGGTGCAATAAGTTATACTTAGGACTTTATATATTATGGATTTGACATCACATGTTTAAAAATGATGGGTGCTTTAAAAAATGTGTTCTCAGCAATTTATACCTCACTTGAAGCAAACATATATTTCACTTACTTTGCTTTAATAAGTGGGAAGGCCAATAAATAGCTTTCTCATCCCTAAGCTTTCTACATCTCAAACCCTTCACCATTCTTTACACATGAGTGACAAGATCAATGGCACAATTCTCTAGAGAAACAGTTGAGAATTTTTTTGTGTGAATATAACAGTCATTTGCGTGAAAACGGATTCTCTGATCATGATAAATATCAATTTCCTCTAAGCTATAATAAGAGATTGGATTCTTATTTTTAATAAGGGATTGATTCCTCTTTTTTATTACCTTACCAACAAAGGCATACCAATGATTTAAGGTGACATTTGTACTATCTTGATCACATTCACAGAAATTAAGCACCAATGAACCATGATGCAGTGGAGGCAAGGTGATGTTTCTGTCAGCATCTGAATAAATCTAGAAGTTGTGGTGTATATCTTAATTAAATCCTAAACACCAGTGGCTGTAAAGTCATGAGTCAAATCTTCTATGTCCATGTATGGATAAAGTAAAATCCAAATTGCTCCTTCATAAGTTTATAGCTAACAGTGGGGATAGGGTGGGTAGGAAACTCATGACTGGATTATGAAAAAAGGAAGGCCTAGCACAATAAACTTAGAAATTATTTTGGTGTATTATTTCCACATGACAGTCAGATATATATGTAAGAAAATTACTAGTTATCTGAAAGTTGCTAATAGGTCAGGATTCAAAATTTCCCAGGCATCTTGCCCCAAACCGTCTCCCTCTTGGTTTCTCAGGCACCCTGTCCCCAAACCCTCTCCCATTTAGAGCCAAACCTAAACTTCAGAACAGGTCCACCTGACTTTGATCTGGGAAAGCAATCATGAAACTCTCCTTTGTTAATATCGAAGGTCCCCCACACACCAGGCAGCCCTGCCAAGATTAGCTCTCCCTCAGCTCTTCCAGCCAGCAATCACCCTCCCTGAAAGATCCTACAAAGCCTCCTGCCCCCACTTTGTTCACTGCTGTTTTGGTGCACTAACAGCCAGCCTGCCTGATGCCCCAATAAATCTTCTACTCCTGTCAGAATGCCTGGTCTGGTCGACTGGTCATGTACTTTCATATAGATAAAAGTACATGAACAACTGCCATATATGCGCCATCTATGTGTGGAAAGAAGTTAGGAATAGGTAAGAAATACATTTTTTTTTTTATAATCCAAGTGTTTAGAGAAGAAAGAATTTGACAGCATCTATTAGGAGGCAAAAGTTAGGCCTGTGTCTTTCATGCTGACAGAATCCTAAACAGTGAGCTTGTTTATGGAATAGTGACAAATATGTAACTCATACAGACGAAAGAATGTCTCAGAAGTCAACCTATAAGCTGTTTGAGGCCATCAGAAAAAGCTGCTTTGAGTAAAGCTATGACTATTAGACCTACTATGTAAAGGAAGAATATAACCTTGCTAGAATATAACCTCACTGTAGTATCCAGATAGCCAAAGTTTGCAGAGGAGCAGACTTGTAGTCTTGCAGACAGGTATGGAGACTTTAAGATGAGTTTCTGAAAAGTGGGGACTCAGTGACATTAAAGTCTACAACATTCAAATCTTTGTGCTGGTAGCTACAGTGTAGCAATCATCATCTTGAAATAAACCTTGATAAGAAAATTATAATGTTACAATTCTCTATAGAGAAACTAGAGATGGATATATCATCAATAGACATTTTATATGTGCATACAAGCACATACACATGAAATAAGTTCCAATGCCGCAGCTATAGTTGAAAGGCCCCCAAGACTTGAAACCTGGGAAAAGTTGACATATCAGTACTTTGAAAAGGACAGAAAACATTACAGTATATTCTAGTTCAAAGAATGTTTGTAGAGAGGATTCTCACTCTCAGGAAGGTCAGCCCAGCTGATCTAATGGTGTCTTGAGTTGGTTAGGAGAGAACAAAAAATATTATGGAGGACAGGCTACTTTACTCTATTAATTCAAATGTTAATCTAATCAGACATGATCCTAGAAACCCTCAGAATGCTTGATCAAATGTCTAGGTACTTCCTGTTTTGATCAATTTGGCCCATAAAATTATCTATCACACCTGAAGGATCAACTACTTGATCCACAAGTTGCCTCCCAGGGTTAGTGAAAAAAAGAAACTCACATTGCTTATCCACAGTTCAGGTTTATGAAACTGCTCAACAGGATGCCCTTTCTCCTATAAGTCTGGGTCCCTGACTTTTATCTTATTATCAAAATATTAATTTTCAAAAACTATTTTTAAACCAATGTTGTCAGATTCTCAATCCATTAGAGCTCATGGTTAGACTATGACAAGCAAATGTACCACTATGGCTCTAAGTGTGAAGACTATATTAACAGAATGGAAGTTTCCCAGTGTCATATGGTAGTCTCGAGGTATTTATGCAAACAAATGAGCAAATATTATAGAGATGAAAATAAATAAACTATCTCAGTACCTACCTGATCTTGAAGATGTATTCTTGTTTTCCTGGCACTGTACCTATAGCACAAATCAAGTGAAATTTGACTGATTAACATGATCAAATTAGAATTTCCAATCAAATATTTAAAACCTCAAAAGAAATTCAACTTTGAGCACATTAGAAAATTTCAATTGCTATAGATTCAGGAATGGCAAAGTGTAGGCCATGAGCCTCATGAATTAATAGGAGCACAGCCCCTTCCACTCTCACTTCACATTGCAATATAGCAGCTCCCACACCTCAGCGCTGGAGTTTAATCACTGTACCAGAGTTTGCATGGTCGGCACAGACTAAACTATCTCCTCTCAAGACCTGTAAAAAACAACTTATCAACCTCTGATCTAGCTGAAAGTATACACAGAAGGTTTATAAACTGTCAAGCTACACAGAACACAGCTAAACGTTAATTCTGTAAATATTTCTCATGTATCATAATCTAGCGGAAAGATACGTTTTCATCTTAAATATTTTATTCCTCTTTCATACTTATATATGATTTTCCATTAAGATTCTAAACATATTTGGCCTTCTATTTATGGTTTCCCCAAAGAGAAAAATCAACAAGTCTCAATATTTATGAAGCAGTAATTACAAAGAATTTATTGTATGTAAAATAAGTGATATGACCCAGAGCTCCAATATACCTAAAAATGTCTTGCAAAATGTATGATACATAGTTTTGCTTTGATGTATACTGTTTTTGACCCATTATAAAGTATATTTGATAAACAAATGTATACATTTTTCTCCCAAATGTTCATTTACTGATGGACAATTTCTGACTTGCTCTAATAGTAACAAAGCACTAAAGCAATAACCACATGAATATTTATCTGTGATGAATATTCATTTAGTTCGTATCTTCTCAAGGAGCTTCATAGATGACAAGATAATAAACAAGCTTTTTCATGCTTATATTAATTCTGGGTTCTCTTGCTTTCCTTACTGTTGAGTCTTTACCAAGGTAAATTCTACATATTGTGGCTTGATTTGGCACCTCTTACTAATTTGTGTCCTATATTAGCTCCTTTAAAAACGTAATGATAAGAACAGTGATTAATTACTTCACAGATTTGCCATCTGCTTCATTCAAATCCAACAAGGTGAGAAATGACAACTTTGGTCTAAGGAAATGAATGTTAATGAGGTTGTACTTCTACTACCCTTTGTGGGGAGCAAAAAAGGCAAGTCTCCTATGTGAGTTAACAGTATGCTGGTATATGTTTAATAATGATCTTTATTCCAGCTTTATTAAGGTATGATTGAATTTTAAACTGTGTATATTTAAGATAGGCAATTTGATATAGATAAATGATAGATAGATAGATAGATAGATAGATAGATAGATAGATAATAGATAGATATGTATATATCAAATACATATACATTGTGAATTGATTGCCACAATCCACCAATTCTGTAGTTATTATTCATGGGACAGTTGAGAACATTATGATGTGAATGCAAGGCACTATATTCAGCCCGGATATTCTCCTTCTAGATATCTTCCTGATAGTATTAAAGACAGAACACTACAGTAATACATGCATATCTGTGTGTATAGCAGCACAACTCATCATAGTTAAATCTTGCAAGTGTCTCATGTGCTCATCAACAGACAGTATGGTATTTATGCACAATTGAAAAGAAGGATAACCAAATTGCGGGTACAAAAATGGGTACACCTTGAGACCATAGGTGAAATCAATCAGATACATGAGCTTATGTATCAGTGATTTATCTCAGATGAGAAAGATGATAGAAAATAAGGAGATGACTCTTGCACATATGGGAAGGGGACCAAGATATGGTGCTGAAAGAAAGGGGTTGAAAAAAACTTAAAATATCTGTACCTAAATCTATATCTATCTCTAAATCTAAATCTATATCTATATCTATCTCCTGTGAGGAATGGAATTATATACTACAAACATGCACTAAAAACAATGTAAAAGTTGAAAAAAGTACTTTCTTAGTTAATTTTGCGAATTCAGTACATAACATGATGACTACACAACATAATCAAAAAATACTTGTTAAACAAAATTTAGTAAAGCAATGTTTACTCTAAGAAACTCCCATATTGTTCCTAAACTTGCACAAACAAAATATTGAACAGCAGAATATAGCTAGTTCTATTGGAAATTGAAGAAAATATTTTACCCTGTACCAATACAGATTTTTACCCAAATTTAGGTATAAATATTCAATTTAAATATTAAATCAGCAAAGCTCACCATTCCTAATACAATATTTTTCATAGTTACATAGCACCTAAAATTTTTCTATTGTATAATAACTCCAACAAACTTTTTTAGATTATTAATTTGAATAATAAGATACTATCATTTTGTTTTCACATTACTATAGTTCTATAGTTTTATAATGTTATAAAAGACAAAAAATGAAGATGTAACCTGACAAAAGATTTTATTTTGTTCAAAACTCATATTCAGTGGAGTTCACTAAGCTATTTTGAAAGCTTTAAAATCTAAATCCATATTTTTTACTTTTGAAGGAGGTGTCTTTCAAAATGTTATTGAATTATCCTGAAGCAGATCTTAAATCAGTCCTTGGTTAGAAGATAGAAACGGGGGATATTTTTATTATTTATTAAATATTGCCAATAAAATTGTGCCATTCAAGGTTAAGTTTTCTCAAGG
>PVKN010019798.1:0-16217 GCA_004027915.1 Capromys pilorides | reverse complement strand
TATGGTTTGTGTCTAGTTGTCCCCCCAAAGCCTCATGCAATCACGGGGCGGGAACTTCTAGAGTTTGAGACTTGACTCATGATCCACTGGGATTATGTGTTTTAGTACTGATGGGACTATGGCTCTGAGTGCTGCTGGGATTACTTGACTCTTAATCCACTGGGTTTATGTGTTTTAGTACTGATGGAATTATCAGTCTAAATACAGCTGGGATTATTGGTGTGGCCTAAGGTGGATAGGCTAAGGCAGAGAACCTGAATGTAATATAAAGAGAGACAGAGAGACAGACTCCTGCTATTGCTCTCTGCTCCCCTGGTTGGTCTGTTGCCTCTGTCATGATTGTTGCTGTTCTGCCACCATGAACTGGATGCTCTCTGCCCTGTTCCACTCAGCCTTGGGCCAGCCAAATATGGACTTGTCTTAGTTACTTTTACTCGTTGCTGTGACAAATACCCGACACTCAAAATGAAGGAAGGAAAGGTTTATTTAGCTCACAGTTGCTGGAGGTTTCAGTCCATATTCGGCCGGTCCAAGGCTGAGTGGAACAGAGCAGAGGGCATCCAGTTCATGGTGGCAGAACAACCAGGGGAGCAGAGAGCAACAGCCCTTTAAAAAGTCTCTTTGTACTCAGTCACTCTGACGTGGGCCCGTTGTGCCCTAGGGTAGAACCAATCATACCCCAGGATGGGCCCTTGATCCCGCTCTAGGGAGGAGCCAATCATATCCTAGGCAGGCCCAGATCATACTCCAGGGAGGAACCAATTGTAACACATAATCCTAGTGGATCATGACTCATGTCTCAAATTCTAGTAGTCCCCGCCCCATGATTGCATGAGGCTTTGGGGGGACAACTAGACATAAACCATAACAGGACTGAAACCTCCAGCAACTGTGAGCTAAATAAACCTTTACTTCCCTCATTTGGGTGTTGGGTATTTGTCCCAGCAATGAGTAAAAAGTAACTAAGACACCTCTCAATGTACTGCACTATAGGCACCTGCTGGAAAACCTCTGGGAGCAAGCTCACACTGAGGATCTTGGTGGTGGTGGTGGTGGTGGTACTAGGGACTGAATCCAGGGGCTGCTGCACTACATTCTCAACCCCTGTTTTAAAATATGATTTTTATTTTGAAACAAGATCTCATTAAATGGGACTTGAACTCACAACCTTGATCCTCCTGCCTCAGCCTCCTGAGCAGCGGGGATGACAGCTGTGCCACACCACACCTGGCCACACTCCGTGTTTCCACTTCGCTCTAGAAGCCCTGACCTAACATCATTCCTCGGGTGCTCCCCAAGCCTGACGTGGCTGGTAGCCTCTTAGACACCTCCACTGCCCTGTGTTAGGGGGGACGTCTGGGCCACATCCCTGCAGGGGAAGTGAACTCGGGGCCTCGAGATCTACTGACAAGATGCAGTCTGACTGTGTGAGCACCGAACTGCAGGATGTGGTGACCAGGGTAGCAATGGTTACACCTTTGTCTGGATACAGGGACATGCCCTGTGCACAGGACACAAGATTAACGGGCCCGCAGAGGGTGACCTCGCCCCTTTCCACATGTGCCCGCTCCCTTTCGAAATACAGTGGTTCCCTCTCAACCTCCATTCCACTTCCTGTTTCAGAGACAGAGTCAACTGTATCCAGAGATGTTCAATGGAAAATTCCAGAAAAATACAATGCACACATTTCACATTAGCTCTTTACTATATGTTGTTATAATTTCTGAGTTTATTAGCGTCAGCTTCATCCCTGCCATGTGCATATAGGAAAAACCAGCCTTCCTGGGGGAACTGGGATGGCCCCATGGGTGGGACCATGGTACAGAGGAAAAAGCTGCAAGGCAAGGCTGCTGGCACATGCCCTGCTGGCCTCGGACCACCCAGGGCATAGGTGTCACCTGGGCAGACTTTTGTCCACCCATCACTCTGCCAGTCAGCCTCTCTGTGGCTGAGCTCACTTTCAGTGGCATGGTGTAGCTCCCGGGTTGGGTGGAGAGCTTTTCTGTCAATTTCCACTAGTTACATAGACCCTGTTTAGTGGCACCTGCATCTCAGAGCAAGCCAGGAGACTCTGGTAGAGCCTCCGCCCCCGGGTCCTGGCTGGTCACTCTCAGAAGAATCCATACAACTGAACCTCTGCTGTTACATTGATAGAGACCAATAAGGGACGTAGGAGCCCTTTACCTCTGAGACACAGCCTTGCCCGTGGCCTTGGGAAGGTGGACTTGGATGACAGCTCTCTGTCACCTCTCTCTCTCCTTCCCTCCCTTCCTCCCCTAGCCACGAATTTGTCTCTGCTGCTTTGCTCACTTGTTTGCTTAAACAAAAAAGAAAGCCCAAGGATTTACATGTGAAACACTATCCCAATTAGCTGATTAGTATCCTGTGGCAGTGTGCAATTCCTATTAAAGGAAAAACACTCACATCAGAAGCAGCATTGTATCAGAGGATTGGGCAAGGGACTCCTCTGCCCTCTCTGGCTCAGCAGGCTGGGGACAGTCATTCACAACGTATAAATCTCAGACAAAGCCAAACATCCTTGGCCCATTCCTGGTGTCCCCTGGTCCTACCCGAGGATGAGGCCTTTTCCCTGCAAGGGACGGCAACCCTGAGCTGGCATCCGGCGGCATCTCAGGCCCTCATCTGTGACATCTGGAAGATAAGAGCTCTGAGGACACCTTCACTTATGTCCCTCCCCGTCCTGTGGTGTTGGCATCAGCAGAGCATGGAGAAGCCACCACTGAGCCAAAATGTAAGCATCACCAACAGGAGCAAACCTGCTAACACCTACAAAGGCTCAGAAGAGAGAAGGCAGAGAGACAGACGGCGAGACCGATGAGTGGCTGAAACGTAAAGTGAACGAGCCGTCCCCACCTTGTGTTTCTCCCCCTGGGTCACCAGAATAAACGTGTATGTTCATGCAGAAGCATAATTCACAGGAAGTCCTCTGCAGCCACCCCCAAACACAGAGACACTGGGGATGACAGGGGCCAAGGCAGATCTAGGGAACGTTCAACAGGTGCCTTTACAGATTGGCAGGATTAAAACTTAGGCAAGGGTGGTGGAGGTACCAGAAATAGTAATGGTAAAAGGATATTTGGTTAACGATCATGTGGTACTTATTTGGCACATTAAATGAAGCCTGCAGAGTGATTATTAACAGACAGGTGGCCAGAGAGAAGAAAGGGAGGAAGGGAGGGAGCGGGGAGCAGGGATAGAGCGGTCTGATCTAATTGGCAGGCTGGAGCGCGGCTCCAACTCGGCCTGGGAACAACGCGCAGAGCGCTGTGCACATCCCACCAGGACCTGGTGTCCGTGTCATGGTGGTGAGGCGCGGTGGCTACTGGGTTTCTACTCTTTGCTTTTAAAATCAATATTGTAATTATAGAATACACCACAAATCCATTGATCTGATCTTTATCTCGTAGCGTGCATCGCATCCCCCATGGTTGCCCATTGGATACAGCAAGCTTACAAAACTTTTCACCACCTTTTGAGATAGATGATTGCGTATCAGATATTGTAATCAAACCAAGTGCGCTCACTAGAGGGGGAACAGCTCCCCAGGGACCTCGGCCAAGGCTTTCTCTCCTGTGAACACAGGGCTAGCCCCAGGAGTCGGCAACCCACCTCCCTCACTCTGCTGAATTCTAAGCTGCGCACACACGTGGTCAGCATGAGTCACCAACCCGTCCAACTTCCATCTCAGAGCCCCCGAGCTGGGTCAGAGCCCCTGAGAGGGTGAGCCTAGGAAGGCGGGGGACCCAGCTCCTGTCACTGCCCCCCAGCTTGGCATGCAGCCCCTCTACAGCTCACTCCCAGATTTCCTAGCATCTTCCTGTCTCTTAGACATTTGCATCCAGTAACTCCAAGAAAGCAAACTCCACAGCTCCCATCTGAAGACCTCTCTCTCCAGACGGGAGAGGAGAAGCTCTGGAAGCTCAGCAGCAGTCACGTGGGCAACAACTCTACTTCCTGCGGAGCAGAGGGCTGTGGGCCTGGCCACGCCCCCTGCCCTGTCCGCGCTCCGCCGTCCACCTGGATCTGAGGGCTGAGGTCTCCTCGTCGCTCTCCTCCCTCGACTCAAACTCCTCATCCACGGCAAAGAACAGCGGCCGGGGCCGCACCGCCGCCCTCCTGCCTGGTCCAGAGTCTCTGCGGTCACGGAAGGGCATCGTCATTGTGCCCTGCGGTAAGCTCTTCATGGGGATTCCCTCCCGTGCCAGCCAGCTGTCCCGAAGTGTCCCCAACTGGGGCTGGGCGCTGAAGGTGATGGACGGGAGCCCAAGGTCGCTGCTGTAGTCATCTGGAAAGACAGAGCGGCAGGAAGGGAAAATCGGATTCAGTATCAGAGTGAAGGCCTCCGGCCGGAGGTCAGGAGCTCCGGGCGAGGCCGAGTCTGCTCTGCAGCTCCGCCTCTCACCCTCTGCACAGCTTCTCTTTCAAGATCACTGCTCCAAGGGACCGGGAGACAGTGGCTGTGTCATAGACACACGGAAATGCTTTGAAACCTGTTAGTCAAGCCAGTCCCCCTGGGTGACAGATACTCAGCCCAACAGGCCAAGGACACGAGCCACGGGCACCAGCTGGCTGTGTCCAACAGGCCCAGGCTGCCCTAAAGACCACAGGGCACTGCCGCATGCTGGCAGTGAGGGGCTGCTCTGGGTTGGTTTCCACTGGGTGGCTCCCTGGACACCTCAACCTATACACGCTGTGTTTGGGTCTCACCCCTTTTGACCAGGCAGAAGCCAACCCTCGAGACACTGGAAGTGTGGGACCGAAAGATGAAGATGGAGCTGATATGTTCCTTCTAAAGGAAAACAAAAAGAAAAGAGAAAATAAAGCAAAATGCCCACAGCTCAAGTGAGTGCGGTCCAGCCAAAGGTTTATGCAGACAAAGGGTGTTTGGAAAGTGGCTGCCAGGAAACCTGAGCCTATCTGCTCAGAAGCGCTTTTCCAAGCATGGCTAGGTCAGCGTGAGGCAGGAGGCAGCCGCTCCAGATGCGGAAAGTAAGCAGCGTTAGTCAATTGCCCGCCTTCTTTATGGCGTCTTGATCTGTGTTCTACAGAGGGGACAGTACCTGAGGGACAGTGACCTGAGTGTCTCTGTCCCCACAGCCTATGCCTTCTCCATCCACTCATTCCCTAGCATGTAAAGACACATTATGAGTCATGGTCAGGTGGGATCTTGGCATAAGGAAACAACTCGTGCAGGTGGTTTGCACGGTGGCCTAACTGGAGTGACAGGATGAGCCCAACATTCAAAGAGCAGCCCCACCTTTGGGCATGACCCCATGTTAGAAGGTGGACTGTCTCCTGGGGCTAGATAGTCATCAAGAAGGTCTCCAAATGTTCTATTTTTTAATATAATCCTCATTTAAGATTCACGCACCAGGGCTCTGATGAGCCCGCTCTGGGTCATCTCAGGAGAAACATCAGTGTCACCAGTGTCACACTCTTCTTCCTTTCTGTTCACCCAAATGACAAAAATAGCACTGGATTATTTGTACTAAGAGGTTATTTTTAAGTCAGTCTCTCCCAAGCCCTGTATTAGTTGTTGTGGTGTTTAGTTTGCTTGCCTTGTTTGTAGAGTAGCTCAGAGAGAGCCTCAAGTGCTGCTGGGTAGGCGAGTCCAGCCTGGGAGCAGAGGATTGGACCAATGAAAAAGGAAAGCAGTTCCAAGCCATCTCCACCCTGAATGTCGTAGTAGAGCAAAGGTGGCCTTTCACTTTGAGGAAAAAGACTGCGCTGGGAGCTCAGCCACTTGAAAATTCTCTTCAATCCATATATAAAGAGAAAATCGCTGACGGGCTGCAATTCACGTGGGACAACTAAAGACTACAGCTGTCAGCAAAAACACCTGGGCCAATGGTTAGCTAACATTGCCATAAACCCCAGAGCAGATTTAATAAAACTTTCCTACTAGCAAATATATCTTAAACCGTAAAAGCTGAACATGAGGCTTGAGGAAAGCTGACCTGCGGTTCACAGGGATGCTGCCCATCGTAGGCCAAGGTCCTCAATCGCATTTTAAGATCAACCACCAAATAAGGAATGAACGCAGAAAGGCAGAAACGGAAAAATCCACAGAAAACTAGGCCACTGTCTCCCCAGATGCGAAAGCTGGCGCACCTCCCCAAAGCTCACACCGCGGTGGTGTTAAGGTATGCAATCTTAGGAGGCCCCTGGAGGCCAAGGGCGTCTGCCTAGACGTCATGGGGAGGGACGAGCCCGCCGGGTTACCTGCGGCCTCTGCGGCAGCGGCGGCCTGTCTCCTCCAGGACTGCGGCTTGCCATAGGGGAAGGAGAGGTAGCGGATGTTCTTGGCGCCGGCCTGCGGGGATCAAGCGAGACCCAGTGAGAACCTTCGTGGGCCGGGCCGGGCCAGAGGCCAGGCCTGGCTGCAGCACCCTGGTCCAACAGTAAGCGGCTCTAAGGCTGGGTGGAGGAAGCAGGAGGCTCCGTTGGCTTGGTGTGCAAGTGGGCTACCCAGGCCTCGCATGCCGCCGAGCCACGGAACTGAGCCCGGAAGGGCTGTGCACCCGCCCAGCCTCTCTAGGGAAGGCGGGCAGAGGTGGGTGCGGGTCTCCTGTGCCAGGTCCAAGCCGGGCTAAGCGGGCCCCAGGAGGCGCTGCCCGGGGGCAACCGAGGGATGGGGAGGACGCTTGCAGACAGACAGGCTGTCGGAGCCCTCACCTGCGGCCCCCAGGGCACGCGGCGGCCTTCGCGCATGCTCTCCCGCAGCGTGTTCTGCCTGCGGATCAGGATCTCCTTTGCCTGCTTCTCGCTGCTCTGCGGCTTGAGGTTGTACTTGTTGTAGGACAGAGTCTGCAGAGAGAACAGAATAGGCTAGGACTCGCCCCGCGCTGGTCTCGGAGGTCACAGGACATCGGCTCCGTGGGGGAGGGGCGCGCGGACGTGGGGGAGGGGCGCGCGAGGAAGAGCTGCTCTTCCGGTGTGATGTGCACAGCACCTCCACCTCCGTCTGCTTCGCAGGCAGGAAGCCTGGAGATCTCTGAGCGCACAGTGGAGGTGCTGGGTTCTCCCGCCGCACCGCCTCGGGACCCTCTCCCCGAGGGCAGCCTGCAGCCGCTTTGCCCCGATACACCGCAGGGCCCGCGGGAGAAGGCCCTCGGCTTCCCTGGCAGTGCTCCTGAGGCTTGTCGCACCCAAGATGTGCCCTGGCCGGTGGCGGAAGAGCACGGAGACGAGCGTGCTGCGCCCCTTCTTCTAAAGCACGCGGACACTGTCACCGAGGCCACTCCAGGCCCCGCCCGCTGGGCTCTGACCTCTGCTTGGAAACGGAGCTAAGTTCAGCTTCTTCTCTTGAAAAGTCGGAAGAGCATTTCTCATGCTCCGGGTCTGCATGTTCAGAGCGTCCTCTGGGACTGTCCCTCCCTGTCCCCACCCTGTAGCCTCCACTGAGCACGTGCTGAGGACAAGGCCTTCGAGCAGAGTGGCCAGAAGCAAACATGGGCCCAGGTGGCCCCTGATTCCCCAGAGAGATGCACTAGGGCCTTGCCGCTGAGCAGCACACGACTACCAGCAGCCCAGGTGAGAGGAGCGCAGGCGGAGCGCAGGCGGCTTGTGCACACGTATTATGTCAGTCCTTAAAATCACAGACTGCGGGCCAAGGAGAGAGCTCAGCAGTCTAAAGCGCCTGCTCACACAAGCTTAGGCAGGCGCAGGGGACCGTGGTTCTATCCCTGGCACCACAGCCACATCAGCCCTTCCCTCAGGGTGGGCTGAGCCAGCCATAAATAAATAAATAAATAATTTAATGTAATTAAATAAAAATGCAGACCCTCCTAGAAGCCATGTAAATCATTAGCTGCCCTTGCAGGGTGACTTTTTTTTTTTTTTCTTTAGGAGAAAAAAGGATCATGGGAGAAGAGAGGAACCTCAGCAGCCTTGGGAAGCTGGAGTTAGAAAGGAGAGCCACGGAGGGGTCACACTGCTGAGCCTCACACTCAAGTACCAGAGTGGAAACAGAGGTGCCTGCTCTCCTCACGGGCTCCCCATGGCACGCAGCCATGGGCCCTTAGTGACAGGAGGCCACCGGGCTCCAGCTTGGGGTGACCAGAAGGAAGGGTCTGTAGCTTTCAGAAGAGAGCTCTGGAGCAGGGAGGAGGGGAGAACCAAGGTACAAAAGAAGAAGAGAGGGGCCAGCCGGGCCTCCTGAGCGCCTGCGTGGGGGAGGAGAAACAGCAGCCCTGCTTTGGACTGGACAGGAGTCGCCAGATCGCCTCTGCTGCCCGAAACATTCCCTAAACTCATCCACCTGGGGAAAAGGCCAAGGGCTTGAACGCCTGGCCCCGGCTGTCCCTGAGCTGCCCGCGCTCTTCAGCCCAGGAAGCTCTCACTGCGGCACCTAGTGCAGTGTGTGAGGGTCTCGCTGGAACAGTCTCACTCGGAAAGCTCGGGAGCACGGAACGCACTCCGAGCAGGCTCTCAGCGGACACTCCCACGGCCCCTCAGCCCTCCCTGAGAAAAAAGCCAGAAGTGACTTTCCGTGGCTTCTGTAGATCTGGGGATACAGAGACACTGGGCAGATGGTCAGGAGAGCTGTGCTCTTAGCTCAGGTTTATTTTGTGACCTTGAACAAGGTCATTCCCCAGCTCCACATTGATCCTCAATGTTGAAAATACTTAGGAAGAGCCTGCTATAGATGACTTCTTTTTTTTTTAGTTTATTTGGTATAGGGTCTCACTACACAGCTCAGAATCACAGTGATCCTCCTGTCTCAGTCTCCCCTGCACTGGGATTACCAGCGTGCACCACTACTCCCTGGTTTAGTGGCCAGCTCAGTTCAGGGCCAGCATGACATGCAGTACCAGGGATCAAACCTAGGTCCTTGTGCTTGCCAGGCAGGCACTTAAGACTGCTGAGCTATCTCTCTGGACCTAGGTGACTTTCAGAAATCCCACTAAGAAGTGGTCTGTGTGACAGAGGCACCAAAGCAAGGCCTTCTCATATTTATTAGGGTTCCATCCTAGAATCAGGGTGCACAAACTTAGGGAACAACAACTCCCACCACAGGTGGCACCAGTTCAAGCGCCATTTATCCAAGGTTCCAGAAAGACTCATCCATCCTCCTAGGGAATACTCTTGCATGCACCAAGGTCTCGTAGAGACTCCTTGCCTATTTCCTAAACTGAAAACTACGATGCTCCATTTGTCTCCTTTCGTTCTGGTTTTCAGCATCACACTACCTGCATCAATTTTACAGCCCTTACTAGGCTGATAAGAGACTGGTTGATACCCTTGTGCCACCCTTCTTCTGCAGTGCTGTGGTGACAGCGGGTCCTTCTTTGGAAGAGACTTGAGGCTTCTGGAAACCTGCAGGCTGCAGGGCTGGGGCAGCCTGACCCCTAGAGACAGCAACTGGACCTGCGTTTCCTTTTATGGCACGAGGGCCAACTTGACCACAGAAGCCTGACAAAGAGCTTTCTGTTCTTCAAACCCAGCAGAGAAGACTCGTTCAGGGAGAGGCTGATGGGAGGAGGAACAGGTTCTAGAAGGACCGGTCCCCAGGGCAGGCAGGGGGGCACCCAGGCAGCGGCTTATACACACCCTCTGTCGCACTTGGTACAGGTTGTGTGTCAGGATGTCTCTCATGGACTCCACATCCTCGGGGGAAAGCCTCTTGGTCTCTTGTGTCCTCTGCGCCCTGGGAGCACAGTTAAAGGAAAGTTATCATTAGTCTCCTGCCTTGGCGAGAGGCACCACGAGGCGCCCGCAAGCCTTGCCCTGTGCTGAGTGCCATAATCCTATTTTTATAGCACTTTGCCTACTGGGTTTGCAAACTGATTTAAACATCAGAGCACGTATTGATCCTTAGAGCCATCCCCGGCTAAGGCGGTGGTAGGCTTGCGGTCTTTGCCCTCCACTATGAATCTGGAATGAACTGACATGCTGATAAAAATGAAGTAAAACCCAGAGGGGAGAAGACAGCACCAGAAAATAGAATCCAAATTCTCTTAAATTAAACAGAAATACAATTCCTCTGAGCTTGCGTCCCTGCCCGCACGGCACGGAATCACCTCACAGGCCAGTTCCCCGACCAGCACTGTCCACGCACTGCATTTTGGGCAAACGTGTTCCAAGCAAACAGCAGAGGTCCACGAGTGCCTGTGTCTTGGAATTACAACTTTGGAGGATCTTATTTTTTGCCAGGCACTGATTGAAGAAACTGGAATTGCCTTTCACAAAGAGAAAATTAAGTCATTTACAGCACCAAAGCCCTGCCCACCAGGAGCCCCCAACCCTGCCCACCAGGAGCCCCCAACCCTGCCCACCAGGAGCCCCAGGGAGCTTCCAGTGCAGGTCTGGCCCAGGTGAGCAATCAATGTACAATTGTCCCCAGAGATTCCTTAGTCATGACGTTGCAGTGGGGTGAATTCCCGTGTGACAAATGTATTTGATTACAATCTCATGGTTGGACTTTTAAAAACCCTTTTATTAGATGAGTAATGTGTGATCGTGGTAGAACAGAAGAAAGAAAAGCCTTGCTTTTAATGCTAGCATAACGCTACAAGCTTGAATGTCTCCTCTTGTCTCTGTGCTTGTCTCTTCTTGGCACAGCCACCGTGAGCGCTCAGGGCAGTGGTGGCTTTGCATTTGCTTGCATGTGTCCTTGGGACTGTTGATCCCAGAGGTCAGCAATTGTCAGTCTCGGTGCAGGTCGCCCTTTAAGTATTTCCCCCAAGTGGTAGCAGAAATCCAGCTGCAAGTGGCAAGGGCGTTTCAAAAGTAAAAGCCTGAAAGGTCTTGGATGTTGGAGGTCACCGCGTGCTGGGATTTGACTTAGCAAAGCCGATGAGGGCTCTCTTCCCAAAATTACTGGAACCAGAGCTCCCTTTGTGCAGAGCTGCAGAGGTCAGCTGTGTTGATCTGCAGGCACCACCCTCAGTGATGGAAGCATTGCTATCAGAGTGTTTCAACCTAATTTTGTGTGTGTGTGTGTGTGTGTGTGTGCGCGCGCGTGTGCGCGCACCCTTCAAATACATTCACGCTGCCTTCCGCCCACCCATGCGCTCTCCCCAGCTGAGCACACTGCTTCACCCTGGCAGGTGTTACTGCTAAGCAGAAACCCAGCTAGCCACAGTGCCATGTTCTATTCAGCAGAAAGCAAATAACAACATCACCGACAGAGGAAGTGGCAACGTGAAACCCGACAGAGCAAGAGATCTAACTCGGACCTCTCCCAGGTTGGAGTTGCCCACCTTGGGAAGGACTGGCCCTCGTTGAAGGCCATTTGGGCCACTGGCTGGCGTGGGTAGCACTGGTGTCTAGAAGATGTTGTGTTCTTCTGGGCCACATGGGGCCACGCTTCTGCAGAGTCGCAGTGCAGAATAAACTGCAACTCTCTCCTCGCTCCTTCCTTTTTTGGTGATATGCTACACAAATATCAAGGAAGCCTTCGAACTCAATGATGAAATTGAATAGATGTCATATTCACTGTGGATCCCCAAAGATCAAATGTTACCCTTCGGTTTATCCAGAAGACTCAGTGTGAATTCCTGGGGACAGGCATGCACCGATGACCCAAGCATGGCCTGCAGCAGCTCCACTCTGTGCACGGCCACCCCGTGTTCTTCTAGGGAGGCCGCCACGATACCTCACCTCTAAAATGAGTGAAGTATGGGGACCAGGGTGACCTGAGTCCTGGGACACAACATCCCATTATGGAAGGGAACTCGCGTCTCAGAGTCCATGCAGGAATGCAGAAGTGGAAACTTACCAGGAGCGATGGAAAGATATGGTTAATGTTTAAATTTGAAAACTTTCTACAGTCAGCGACTCAGACTAAGAGACCCTGAGTTCAAAGCAGGGGGCCGCGTTCTGAGGATGGATGGCAATGTGTCTATCGCTGTGACATTTTTTTTAAATTTAAACATTCATTGGTCAAATATTCAAGGCAACTTAGTAAAAAACTTTACAGCGTGCCCTCGTCCACCTAGCTCACCGTAGTCTGGCTTTTCCTGAAGGCCGAATGACCAAGCAAAACAAATGTTTTGAATTGATTCAGGACATCGAGGCAGCCACAACAGGACAACCCAAGACACCGAAGAGAGAGAACCCCAGAACTGATGCAGCAAGCGGCGAGGACAAGGACATATGCGTCTGAAGCCACAGGACGTGCTATGAGGGGAAGCCATGGCAATGACCTTTGAGCTCTAACAGGTTTTGCAATTTAAAAACCCACACTATTTTTACTAGACCTCATTTATCTGTCAATGCATGATCGATTAGAAACATTCTTAAACTAAAATGAAATTCTTGGATGCTTTTCTTCCAAACTGGCATGTTCAAGTTATCTGGGAGCTTTGCTATAAAATACATAGAGGGTGCTTAGTTGCAGTTTATTATGCTGATAAATTGGTAAATATTCTAGTATCTCTTAAATTAGTCGAAAATTTTAAAGTGGTGATGCTGTTCTTCATCTTGAGCAACTATCTTGATAATTTCTGAAGATTTATGAGTCGGGAGGGAGACGAGCTATTTCGTATTTGATATCATGAAGTTTATACTTTACGCCTTCCACAGGGCGGTTTTGAAGTTCAGGTCAGTAATGCCTGGAAAAACAAGACTCCCTCACCTCCCTATTTTCCGTGCTGTGACATAGACAGCCCTCGGGGTGGTAATCTTCTAGATGTCCCAGAACTGGGAAAGTGAACTTCTGTACAATTATTTAGACTTCTAAAGAAGAAAGCATTCTGTGCATTTTGTTGTTCCTCCTCACCCAGAGTAAGAAGTGAGCTAGGTACACATCTCTTTTTCCTGTTATTGTTTGAAGGTTTGTTTTTTAAGAAATTAGCTGCTTTGATCTTAGGAAAGGAATTCCTTTATGCTTGATCTCCTACTGGATCTCTGATAAGATCAAATACATGTAATTTAAATACTAACCTTGTATTAAATATCAGCTTTAAAGAAACCTCTCTCACCCCAGTTAAATGACTAGCTTAGGCTATCCACGGGGAAACCCTTACCTATATGACTGTTGCTTATCATGGATCGGTTTCTGAAGAATAATTGACTCAAAGGAGGGGCTGGAGGAGGCGCTAAGCAGAGCTATTTTAATCACTGCTTTGAGGTCAGGAATCGTGGCAGTTAGCTGCAGGCTACACAACGTGATTCCAAGGTTCAGAATACGCCGGAGTGCATGAGGGCCAGCTTTGCCCCGGGGCCACACCTGCTGGCCAACCCCTCTGGAGCTGGCCAGCCCTCCTCAGCACACTGGCCCCAGCCTTCCAGCCACGAGCAGGTTGCACGGCCATGCTGGGAGACCCTGCGAGCCACGGCCCTCGCACGCTGGCGCGGCTCCCTATCTACAGTCACATACTGTGTGGCCTTTCCTCTAGTGCCGAGACCCTGCTGCACATGCGTCCTCCAGGGCGGGCCCTGTGGCTCTGTGGCTCCCAGTTGGCGCCTAGTGAGCAGTACAGGAGCTAAGGCGCAAAGAGTAAGAGATGCTCAGTCACTGAGTGAGATTTGAGGGCGCAGTTTTAGAAAATGCAAAACAACAACAACAAATCTCTTTGATGTCGACATTTTAAATGCAAACAAGATCAGCATTCCTGCATTTTCCTCTGACTCCACTGTGGCTTGGTGCAGCGTTGCCAATAAATAGTTCTTAGGGCTTTCCACTTTAGTACCGGAAATTTCCTCAGAGTGGTGTGAGGGGCAGCATAAACCCAACAGGCCACAACAACGATCTCACCTAGGAGTGAGGCAGAAAGCCTTTTGTCTGTACTGAGATACCCGCAGGACACTAGGTCCGCTACTCACAGGTCAGGCGGGGAGGAGGAGAGGCGATGGCACCCCCAGTTCATGAGCAGGGAGGGAGGACGGTGCTATCTGAGCAAGGCCACTGGAGCACACCGGCAGCTCACTGCAGCCTATTCTTAGTGCTTTCCTCGCTGGCTTTGCTACCGTGAGGACATGGTGGAGGCGCGTGACCAAGTGTCTTTACCTGCTGCGAGGACAGAACGGCGGGGGCTGCTGTTCCTGTCCCTAAATATAGACGGTGATTAATTTTCCCAATTCACAAGCCATCCCTTGGGGGAAAAACTGGGCATCCTCAGGAGGTAGATTAATTTTTGTGATATTAAAGGAGCTCTTGTTAAATGTCAGAGTTAAAACAGCTTTGAAACATTTCTAGCCAGCTTTGGGGCAACTGGTTAGCAGATGGTCCAAGAGAAACAGCCTGTTTCGGAGGAAATCATCCTGTAATGATGGATCCATGCGCAAGCACCGCCTCCCCACCCCGCCTCCGCATCAACTCCCCAGTCTTGTTTTCCACAGGAAGCCAGCAACTTCTTGCTCCTGTTCCAAGCCTCACAGAGACTCAAGGCAAACCCGAGCAATGCATCCATCTTCACCTTCAGCACAGCTTTCTCTTTAATGTGCCCCCTGCACCTGCCCCTGCCACACTGCGGGCTACCATAACTCACCCTGGTATGGCCTGGGTGAGTGGCCTCCAAAAGTCCCCATGTAAGAATCGTGCCCCAGGGTGTGGTCCTGGGAGGTTCCTGTGGACCTAAAGAGGTGGGGCCTAGAGAGAGGTCTTTAGGCCATTGGTGAAGGGCTCTCAGAGGTCACTGTGGGACTCGTTTGCTCCTTTCTACCCCTGCTTTCTGGGTAGAGAGCTGGACACACACCTTGATCTCTGCCCCTGATGCAGTGTGCCATCTTTGCCCAGGCCCCACACACTGGGCCACTCCAAACCCCAGAGCTAGGAGCTGCAATCAGATTTTTATTATAAGCTGACTGCTTTCGGGCTTTGTTAGGGCAGCAGGAAGCTGAGCAACACACTCACTGCGCTTCCTCGTCCACCTCGGGGCGGCCTGCAGTAGAGCCATGGGTAGGAGTCCCTTGGCATTCTGACTGGAAAGTCCAGGCCCAAGAGCAGAAGAGACTTACTGCTGCAGTACAGAGAACGCTGCGGAGCTGAGGAGCCCGGTCTCCACCATCTCAATGGCTTGTTTCATTTCCAGCTTTTTGTATAAAGAAACAATGCTTGATTTGGGTAGATTCTTTCGGATCAAGATTTTCCGTAAGTACTTGTGATCAAACTTCTTAAACCTGAAAATAAAGAGCAGCGTTTTGGAAATCTTCCATCTCTGTATATTATCTGGAAGCCTGTGGGGTTTTTTTGTTGTTGTTGTTTTGTTTCTCTTCTTCTTCTTAAAATCCCTATTTAACTTTAGTCTGAAAAATATCAAGACAGAACCTTGAATAAGTAGCATTTGAAGCCTTCCTTTAAAAATCCTAGTGTTTAGGCATTTTTTTCTTAAGTAAAGAAGGAACATCCCACTGGCCTGAACGTATTGAAAATCAGATAAACAAAAAGAAAGGGAGAAGATGCAATCAGGGCAGCAAGCATGTGGAAGTGGGGAGCCACAGAGGCCCAGCCACGGAGGCCCAGTCCGTTCAGTGCCCACTGCAAGGGAGAAAGGAGGGACCACGGCTTCTGATCCAGTGCTGTGCTGATCACCCGTAGCACAGCAGCTGCGCTCAGTGACATCAGCCTATCCAATGGGAGCCCAGAAAGCTGAAATGACAGGGTAGTTACAGCAGTTTTTCTCCATTATATTGCAGCTCATTTTGAATCCTGCCAAATAACAGGGAGGAAAAAACAAAACAAAACAAAACACGTTTGTCTGCAGAGTCTGAGTGAGAGAGGCGTCCATAGGCGAGCCCCTGGTGGCCGCTGCGTACTGCAGTGACCCTCGGGCCAGCCGTCAGACTGAGCTGCACAAATGCACATCGCGGGAGTCGGCCATTTGTTTAGGGTTGGAATCCTCAACATCTCTGGTCGCCATTTCCCCCTCAGAGAGCAGTTTGTCTGCTGCTTCGTGTTCCTGAGGAGAACAGAGCTTCCTAGCTGCTGGCTCTTTAGCTAACGCTGGCTTCCTGTCCCAGAGGCAGGCAGCCCGCACCAGGTAGGGCCCCGGAGGAGGAGGGCAGGCCGGGCTCCTGAGCCCCTGGCACCTGCTGCTGGGCCTGGGTGCAGCTGCCCGCGCTCCAGCAGGGGCGCCCTTGGCCTTGGGGTCTGCTGCCCTTCCCTGCCCTGGCGCCCGTTCATTCCTCAGCCCACGGTCACCAGCTCCCGCGCCGTGCACAGCGGCGGACATTCCTCTGGCTGGCCCCTCCCCGGCCTCGCTCTGGTCCTCTCTGGTGGCCACCACTGCTCTCCCCTGCGACCGCTGCGC